>OZ010604.1:34933502-35143502 GCA_963932145.1 Acanthosepion lycidas | reverse complement strand
AAAGAGTACCAAAGATAAGTTTTGAACATTTAACGAATAAAATATTGTTTCTTTATCTATGAAACCGTAATGATGATAGCAAAGATACAACATGAAAACATTATCCCTTTCTCAGTAAAGTGGAGATATCTCATAGGTCGTTATTTTCTTTACATAATTCATACTAAATTACGTTTCAAAGTATTTACAGAGCTTTTAGCGAGATTGTTATATTTTATCGTTTTGAAATAAATGGACACCAAGAAATGTGAAATATTCGAAAAGTTGTTAAGAAAAAACTGTTTCTCGGCGCCTTTTCAATTAATGTGGCGCTGTACCAGTTTCGCTAAGGTTTAAATTTCTCATATATGTATATATGTATATTTACATACATATATATGTATACGTTCTTCTTTCCATATATATATATATATATATATATATATATATATATATATATATATATATATATATATTAAATCCATTTTTATATATTTACATACATACATACATATATATATATATATATATATATATATATATATATATATTCATTCTGACACAAACACACACACCCCTTAATCAACACTGCATATTGAATGTAAGTTTCATGTCTCAAAGGGATCTTCAGACCATTACACACACACACACAAACATATATATATATGTGTGTGTGTGTGCCATTACACCTATGAATCGATAGCCTGTGTGTGAAAGAATCAGAACACAGAAAATATTATGTAGGTACGGGAAAAACAGAAGAGTAATCAGGAAGACACTTGATAACGATTGACATTGCATTAAAGATCTAAGTTGGTCGGAAAGCATATAGCCGAAAGCGAGTTCCACCAGTGAGAAGAGTGAGAAAAGAAACTGTTATCATAGAATTTACGGTTACATCTAGCCAATTCAATTTTGAACTGATTAGACCTTGTTGTCAATCCAACACTGCGCTTAAATTCATAAACTCTCGGTACAATAGCGAAGAGCTCGTCCGAACAAAAGGAAAGACACAGGGAAACAACCAGATTATTAATATTGTATTGATCTGTAAATTAATTTATGTTCGATTACATTGATCAGTTTTCTTGACTCGTGAGATTGTTTCGCTGGTGTGGCTAGCCTATCCTGCTGTTATTATTACTATTTATTCAGCTATATAAAGCGCGCAGTTTAATTGCTCTTTCTCGTTAGATGATTGATGTCACCATTGCTCCTCGATTCACCATAATCTTCTTTTTCCTTCTTTCTTCCCTGTCCTCTACGATCAAGCAGAAAACCTGATATACACGTTCGGTAGCAAACATGGCAGACCAAATTAGACATCTCTAATGCGATCAAATCAATTTGTGAAATAGTCCTTTCGTGCGCCACCATGAAACACTTTGATTTTGATGCTGACTAAAAGTGATGTATTCAGGGCGTTGAGAAAGAATGTTGATATATACAGCCTGTTTCCGTGGATTTGCATAAGACTTGGCGCGATTAATGTATCCTGCCCAAACATTTCTACCACTCGCCACCTTTTCAAAGAACAACGCTTGAGTGTAGCACTCACAACATTTTTCCAGTGTTCATCCAATCAAATCGATTTTCAGTTAACGCTTCTCAAGTGTTACTATCGATATTCAGAATTTTCAGTTTAGTCATTTGAATTTTTTCTTGTGCTTTATCTTGGACGATTCCCAGTTTTTCGTTGTTCAAAGAAGAGTTTCAGGATGCTGTCATTCCATGCACACGACATACCGCATCATATGAATTTGATTAGAGATTTTCAAAATCTTGAGGCTCACATAGCCAGCTCTTCTAATTTAGTATCACGTTAAAGATTGCTAAGTTTAATATCCCTCTCAGACATTTCTAATGGAACCTTATTGCTCATGTTTCCGAAAGTAAAGAAGCATTGACAATACACATGTGCGATAAACACTGGCTCTAGTCTGAACGATGATATCTAGATCAAACCACTTGTGCTTTTGCAATTTGCCAAACGCTGCACAGGTCTTTAGAATATGCGAACATATTTCAACATCAAAGGAGCCACCTGTAGGCATATTATAATCCAAATATACAAATATATCAATTACATTCCATCGAGTACCTTTTACATGTATATTAGGTTCAGCTTACTGTTTACTAGGTAGAAGAATGTACATTTAGTCTTCTTCAAGTTACATCCATCTATCTATCTATCTATCTATCTATCTATCTATCTATCTATCTATCTCTCTCTATATATATATATACTTTTATTAATTAAAACTTTATTTTTAGTGGACACCCATATTTGCGTATAAGGTTCATCTTATTTTAAACAGTACCTTCCGGGGCGTCTACGCTTAATTGAAAAATGTCGGATTAAAAAAACAGAACAGATATACATTTCCAGAAAATCTGAAAAAGTGAGTGTACTTTAAAGGCAAATTGCTGAATTGTGAAGCTCTTTGTAGTCGAGCAGTTGTGGTGCGCCTAGTCAAAAGATGGTTTCATTTGTAGAGAGCTACACAGGTTCGAATCTTGCTAGGTGGTGTATTTTCTTTAATAAGTTTTCTCGAGTATGTAGGCCGGTAGACGAAATAAATACGGACAGTCCACTAAAAATAATGTTTGAAGTAATAAAAATATGTCGGATTAAAAAGTAAAATGCATCAATTCTTTAGAAATATATACATTCAAACAGATAAATAACACGCTTGTTTTTAAAGGAATGTACGCGTTCTACATTTAATTGAAATTCTTTTCAAGTCGACGCTTTTTTCTCTGTCAATGAGACATCTAGCTGTCTATATAAAATTCTCAACCTTTATTTATTTATTTTACTAAGTCTCCAATGTCAGATCCAATATGTAATGAAACTATCTTGAAATATCAGAATCACTTGCAAAGAAATTTTGCAGTTAGCCATTATGCACATGTTCCGATATTTTCTGTATTCATGATCGATACAATTCTCTGCGCTTTTTCACGTAATATAAGAGAAATAAACAAAAGTCGATAATAAGAAAAGACTAGGAATTAAAAAATACGGAAAACTTCTTTTTTCTGTGAAAAATCCTTTATAATATATATTTTATAAGGGATATAACGCCTGTAAAGTTTTTCAATGCAGATATTATTGTGAAATATATAATTATAAATGTATTGTGTGCAGTAATGTGTGCAACTGCGTATGAATATGTGTGAATATTTGTATGTTTGTGTGTGGTATTTAGCAACAGATATTTTACAAGAAATGTTCAAGGAAGAGAAGAAAACCAACGCTTTACTTCCACATCTCCCGTTATTTGAATGTTAATCCTATAGACATTTACAATGGTATTAATCAACCGATGTTGCTAAACTTTTCAGGATATCATTTTGTTTCTTTGATACTATGATAATATTTATCTTTGATAATAAGCAGTTGTCAAGTATTATTATGCAAACAAATGAGGTGAAAAGTATAGGCCATAAACATATAACTCAAAAGAGATATGGAAAACCAAATAATCTTATTTAATTAACAAAATATTCCATGCACCTGAATATAATGAAATGTCATTGGTAATCATTGTGCTTTGAATGCAAATGGATGATTTCTTCGGAACTTCTTTTTAGTATTTTATTATTATAACAAATTTAAGATGTGCCAAGTTAAACATAATGTCATATTAATAAAGCACCAAGTAAAGAAGTCACTCTCAATGGCTTCGGAATCCAACACATCATATTTGCTTCGAGGGTTCGAATGTGAACACACCTATTTGTGTACATTATGAATATCATCAGCTTTTCATACATTGATCTTTATCGTTAACAATTCCTGAAGGAATTCTCATTTATATCTAGAGATTTTTTTTCCTTGAATATTGTTTTCTATTCGTATACACACTTATTTAATGGTGAACAAATTTTCTTCTTGATTAATATCTGAAGAATCTGTGGCCATTCTATTAATTTGATGTCTTTGAAATATATTTTTGCCAGGAGGATCTGAAGGACATAAATATACTCTTCGTTGTGACCTATACAGCTCGAAATGAGCTGTCCACGGACCTACAAAATTCCCTACATTTATCATCTCTTTGGAAGGGGCCTATAATTTCAATGTCTACAATACTAGCCGAAAACATTCTACTTTATATCTGTTGTCTTATAAATGCTGAATTTTGCACTACATTCAACACTAAATATATTATTACTGTTAACAAATGAAATTTCAGATATCTATTCGTTCAACTTTCACGTTTCTCATTGTGATATTCACTTAGAGATGATAGTTTCATTGCTTTATCATACATCTTTTTGTCTGTTTACAGTTGCAACATCAGCTTTTTCAATTATGTCTTTGATTGCTGAACATGTTTTCTTTTAATTTTTGTAAGATCTCTTTTTACAATATCGATTTTGTTGCTTGTTCTTGTTTTGCCAATGTTTTCAATTTCTGTTTTGAATTTTTCGTAATTTCCAAATTTGACTTCCTATCAATTTATAACTTTAGAATAACTGATTTCACTTTTGAAGTTATTTATATTTTTATGGTCTATGGCAATATTCTATATCTGAAATTATATCAAAAATTATATAAATACTTATTATACCTATGATATAATAAATTCTCACATCATCAAATAGGCAATTGTAAATATTTAAAACAAAGCCATATATTATAACCTAAATTTCATGTGGCATATACATCATATAAATAAAAATATATCCAACATTGTTTAGTTCATGCCAATTTTATTATTAAAATATTCATTTGCAGAATAACTGATATAGAGTATACAATGGATAAATTGTCATCTAAATTACACAAAAAATGAAAATAACACTGACATCTCCTTTTAACACATATATTTACCAAAATTACATAAAAATATATTGAAATACTAAAGAGTAAATTTATTCAATAAATTGCCATTGGCTTCAACAACAGCCTCCAGACGACTTCGGAATCTCCTGCATCTTTTCTGGGTGGTCTTTTAATTTAAGTTGGTGAATGCTGCCATAATCCTTGCCTTCAGTTCATCTTTGGTGTTACAAAGAGTTTTGTTGGTCTCCCGCTCAACTGCGCCTCACACATAATAATCAAGGGACTTGCAATCTTAGAGTTATGTGACCAGATGTAAGGGGTGATGTGGTCGCAGAAATGACTGGTTTCTCCTGCTTGTGTGACATGGTGCAGAGTCCTTTTGCCAGACTTAAGATCTTTCTGTTGCTACCCTCTTGACACAGGGCAGCACTACCTCCTCAAGGCACTTGATATAGGCCTCTGTATTGAGACTGAGTTCCTGTAGGAAGACGAATGGAGCCATGATGTCGCCATCACTAGTGATCAATCCAAACACCTTCTTAATTACCATTAGGCCCACCCAACTCTTTCCGAATCCGCTGAACTGTTCTCAGATTGACATCCAAATACTCTGAAGTGTTCGTATTAGAGCTTCCGGTGTGTATGCCAGTATGCCGTCTCGAAATTTCTGGCAGGGTGAATTGCGTCATGATGCTCTTTTTCTTACAGACGTTACCCAGTAAACCCTACTATACTCTGCAGGTGACAAAATCAGAAACAAACAAGGCGCATGCGCGAAATTAAAAATATATAGTGGCGATAATTTACCCATCGCAACCCTGTAGTGTACACATGTACGTGCGTCCCCAACAGAGCACTCAAAGCAAAAATGTGCAAATAAGCCGTTGATGTTGATTCGATGTTAATTTACAAAATCACCACAAAAAATCACGCATATCCATTCAAAAGCAGTGATTAACAAATATATTTAATTCTGTTTATTGTAAAGTGTATTTCATAATTTGTCATTCTAAATGAGGACCGTAAAATATGATACACAACTCGAACAGTTTTTCTGATTACATGTTGTTGGCCACTTACTGCAATTTTCTCGTAAGAACTGTTGGGTAAGCTTCAGTGAGCTTCATAAAATGATAAAAAAGGCAATGTATATTGAAAAACTTTATAAATGTGTTAACGGTATGAAACCGCATTGTAAGTTTGACAAAAGAATTATTATCTTGCGTTAAATAAACCATTATACAAAAACAGATTATTGAACATATAGATTTTTTAAATATATTTTCATGTAATGGAAGTTAATTTTATTGCTAAGTTAATTGTATACCTTAGTCAGTTTGAACGATATATCGAGACGATGAAACAAAAGCTACCAACAAATATCATATCAATTATGATTGTCAATAAATAAGGATCGGCAAATATAAAATTGCCATTTTGAAGCAGATTATAATTTATGTAAATTGTTTTCCGATAAGAACCTACACACATAATTTAAAACATTTTATCAACCGCCATAGGTTGTAATATTCCGTTTCAAATGTCTTTTTGAATAGGATAAGGTTCAACTTGTTCTTTGTTCCGATAATTCAGAATCTATCTATCTATCTATCTATCTATCTATCTATCTATCTATCTATCTATCTATCTATCTATCTATCTCAATCCTTTTTATTAATCTTAAGAGATCATAGTGACGCAATAGAATTAAACACTCATACATATAAATCCCCTTATTTTACTTTTTATTCATCTAATTAATTCTGCCACTGCATTTCGTCATTTTCCTCCGCGTTTTTCCATCCGTATTGACTGGTTTGGTTACGCTTTATTTGTATTATTTTCCTTAAAACACGACCATCCGTACTATCATTAATTGTTCTTCGTGACTCGAATTTTCACTAAGCCGATCATATTAGACTAGAATACTACCCGCCAAGACCGATGCGATTGTTTCTATGGTTAAATAATTCTTAGGTTCAGTGTAGACTCCATGTGCTTTGTATATAATCAAGGTTTTGCTCTCATTGCATCAGCGTGTTCTGTGAAATGTGTGTGTGTGTATAAAAAAAACAAATCACATTCTAGTCATCATTTAATAATTAAAGAGTTTTATTTAACACAAGTTGAAGCTGACAGAATGTGATCATGGTGTCAGTCAAGTTGAATACAAAGAAAGTAAGAAAGAAAGAATTGAAAAATTAAGAGATTGTTCATGAAAGAAACAAAAAAGAACATTTAAATGATTGTGAAAGAATAAATAATAAAAGAATTAAAGAAAGAAAATGAAATTATTTCAACAGAATGAAAAAGAAAGAAAAATTAAATGATTGTGAAAGGAAGAAACAAATAAAGAAATTAATTTAAATAAAATAAAGGAAGAAAAGAGACGCCCGTGGAAAATTAACCGGATATATTTTCATTTGTATATGGTGATATTTTTAAAATAAAGAAACACATATACACATATTCATATATATATAATTTAAAAATAAAATAAAGTAACATAAAGAAGCAATCTTTACATTTTTCAGTTGTATAGAACTATCACTTGTTAAACACAATATCTTCACAAGCCTCTATTGTTAGTGATTAGCATCAATAAAAACATCTTTATAACAACGGAATATCTCATTATCCCCAAATTGTAAAGGTCAGGGATATAATCGATAAATATATGAAGTCCTGACATGTTTTAATATTATAGAATAACATACAGCATATTTTCAGTTTCAGTGGCAGGTGTGGTCCACACCCAAATCAAGTCTTTGTCATTGAGTAGCTGAGTTACTGAAAGTCGTGTTTGATCATACGATGCAATCAATCGATTTTTTGTGTTGTTAAAAGATGCGTTTCTTGATCAGAAGATGCTTTTATTCTAGTTGTTCGCATCCTTTTTTTACCCATAGACCACTTTTACTCTTAACTGTTTGTTTTTTTTTTATTGGTAAATAAATGTTTTTGATAAATACTTATTTTATGAGTAAAAAATAATGTAAGCTTTTTTTTTCATCGAATGGTTCCCGTAATGGATGCAACAACGTGATTCACACATATGAAAGATCTCTTATTTCAGGTACTTTCAAAGTTACCACATGCCAGCCTGAAAGTGCAGGGATTTCATTTAGAGGTGGCGGTCGACAGAATCTTCTGCTTTTTTACAATTAACACCGGCTAAATTTCGATTACGTATCACTGGCGCGGCCCGGTTGGGCTGATATCTTCAATTTCCAGCCTCTAAATTCCAGTTTCCACCTGCAATTTTTATACTTAATTAAACACCTGAGAGTTGATTAATTATATAACCATTTGAATTTACCTGAGTACAGTGTTACGAAGAAATTGAGTTAATTATTTTATTTAATTATTATTAAGAAGTGGCCTTTTTCGTGCCTAGAGTTACTGCCCTGGTGGCCTCGTCGACTTTACCACACGGCCTTTCAGCATGATCAGATAACCGACAGCAACATTTCACATAATACAACATTCATGAAGGGAAAACTTGCCATCATTTTAGTTCTCAAAGAGGATATGCAAGGAAAAGAAGTTGTGGAAGCCAACTAACTAACAAGAAAAGTAAACAAACAAATGTGATATGCTATATTTATTTGTTTCCAAAGATAAATATATTCGACAAGGAAATTGTTTAGAATTTATAAATGTGTATACGAGGGTCCTTCAAAAAGTTCTTAGCCTAACCTGGAAGGAGTTGGAGAAACAAAATGGTCATTCATTATTTTTCAATATAGTCCCCCATGAGATCAATGCAATTGGTTCAACGATGCTTAAGCATTACAATCCAATCAGAGAAGAAGGTGGCGTCCTGGTCCTCCAAAAACTCCTCCACAGTACATATGATCTCATCATTGTTTCCAAAATGGCGCCCACGCAGGTGAGATTTGAGTTTAGGTAATAAGAAGTCAGATGGAGCTAAGTCTGGTGAGTAAAGTGGATGGAGTAGCATTTCAAAGTCAGAGTAGGCTGCTTCAGATACTGTAACCTGAGTAGTGTGAACAGGTGCGTGATCCTGAAGCAAGTGCACACCTGTCCTTGGCTTTCTTCTGCATTTTGACTTGATTTCTTCCTTCAGTTGTTTTAATTCTGATGCATAATACTATCCATTAATAGTTTTTTCCCTTTTCCATGTCGTCTATCATGATTACGCCTTCAGAATCCCCCAAAACAGAATATATCACTTTGTCAACGCTGCTTGCTTGAGCTTTTATCGGGATTGAAGAACCAGGGTGCTTCCGCTGTTTGCTTTGAATCTTTGATTCAGTTTCCAAGTGGTGAACTCAGATTTCATCTCGAGTTACTAATCTGCGCTGGAAATCTTCAGGGACAGCCTGGAAACGAGTTAAAAGTGTCCTGGAAATGTCTATCTTTAACAACTTCTGCTCCAGGGTCAGCATTTTTGGGATTGATCTTGTTCATCCCTAAGATCTTAGTTAAAACAGTATGGCCCGAGACAGAACTAATGCCTATCGACTTAGCTATATGTCCTCCAAAACTATACATTGAATGGCATCAACTTGTTTATCAGTGGTTAAAGTTTTGGAATGAACTGACCAAGGGTCATCTTCTGTGCTGTTCCTGTTCCGCTTGAATTCCGAAGCCCACTTCTTCACAGTTGCATAGCAAGGAGAGTCTTCAGCAAGTGTCTCTACCAGTTCTTTAGGTGGTTTTCATATATTTTTTTTTTGCAAATACTTTATGACTGCTTGGACCTCTGTTTTCTCCTTTTTTAGATTTGTCGCTCACCTCTCACCTTTGTATGGATCTCACCTACATCTGGAATATTCTTTCTAGTTTTATAAAAACTGGAAGTGTGTTGACACAACAAAAATGTTCAGCTATGGCTCTTCTTTTGGACTGAGGCTTAAACAAACCACATAAGCTGTAAGAATTCCGCAGCCTAAAGATAGAAAAATCAATTAGTTTGGACAGAAAATTTTTTTTTCTTCAATATAATTTCCTTCTTTGTTAACATGCTTAATTTCTCGGACAATATTTATTGTATATAATGACCATTATCCATTGAAGTTTTCAAACCAAATGTCGATTAATAGCTATGTAACGAAATTATGGAGTTCTTGTTAGTAGATCCTGTAAGAAGTATTGAAGTAACTTTGTCTGGAACACCACATATTCATTGATTTTCAATGAACCAAGAGACTTCACTTTAGTAAGTAAAATATAAGCATTATTATCATGTAACTATTTAAACTAGAGATTGTTGGTGGCCATATTTAAGAATAAATTTAAGAAATCTAAATATTCTCGCTGATTTCGGCCATGTGGTTGTTGAGATTGACTTAATTCTTTTCTCGGAATGCTAATCTTTTTTAATAATATTGTTTGTAATTATTTATCCTAATCAATAATCCTAACTTTTCCTAATCAATAATCGTTTCTTTTTTCATTTATTTGAAAAAATATCTGGAAAAATTAACTGAAGAAAGGGATTTATATTTATTGTTTAAAAGCACATCATATCGAAGATAATCTTAACATCGTATTGATAAAATATCTATTTTTCTGATTCTTTGTAATCCGTTTTTTATTTTCATCTGTTTCATGTTCGAATAAAAGTATGAAATAGACAAATTATTTGGATATAGAGGAAAAGGAAAATTGAAGAACTGTCAAAATATTATCTCCTGCTAATGGTATTTCTTTGTATGATTCATATCAATATTTGGCCTTATTGATGAATTGTTGTATACGTACATACATACATACGTACTTATATATATATATATATATATATATATATATATATATATATATATATATATATATATATATATAGTGGACTCTCCCGACGTATTTGACATATAGTGAGTGCTCAGGCAGCTCAGTTTCTAGGAACCGACAGCCAGACACCAGTACATATGATTTGATTAGAGTGGTGCTTTGTGCAGAACCAACCACACTTTTTGAAGGGCCGAAAACAAAGACCTGGTGCACTACGTGCCACAAGGTCCCCAATATATATAGCACGAAATCTTGTCTTCGTGACCGGAGATCGTCAATTACTGATCACGCCAGTTAGTGCACTTTAACAACAAAATTGTAATTAAGAGTTCCTCAGTATACTTCCAATATAAACCATATTTTCTCTGTGGGTGTTGAAGAAAAACAAATGTACCAAAACAGGAGTCTACACAAGGATTAGCTAGCCACTTTGACAGAGGACCATATTCGAAAAACGAACAGCGTTTCATCAAACCGTCTTTATTTCTCTCTCTCTCTCCCTCCCTCTCTCTGTATATATATATATGTGTGTGTGTGTTCCTGCGTATGTATGTAGGTATATATGCATTTAAAAAATATTAATGGATTTTATTTTCACTCCGACATATTTTTATTACTTCAGACGTTGTTTATTTTAGTGGTTACGCGTATTTGAGTAGATACTCCTTTTTTTAAATAGTTTATTTTGTCTACTGGCTTGCGCATTCGAGAAAACTTTATAAAGAAAATATGGTATTTTCTATAATTAATTAAATTTTAAAAAATGTCACGTTTTTATCAACCTTTCCCGAATGCGTAGGCATGCTATCAGATTTATTGTTGATTCGACATATTATATTATTAATCTCTTAATATATTTTCTGAAATTGTTCTGATATTTCTCATGTAACCGCTATCTTCGCTTCGTATCACGACATAAAGATGTTAGAGCCGAGAAAAGTGTGAATAAACATTGTATAAAATACCATTTTGCAACGATCATTTTAATGTAACATAACAATCAGGAGAAAAACTAAAACAACAAATAAGTTAAACTCAAGGTTCTCGCTGCTATTATGAATGAAGGCTCCTAAATCGACGTAACTCTGCAAATCTATTATTCCAATTCCCTGGCCTTTTTGTCACAAGAATCAAAATGCGACACACTTTTGCCCTCTAAGCACATCCTTTTCTGAACATTGTTTCTACAACATCCGATTGTAAGTAAGCATTGGAGACATTTATACTGCTAAGAGAAAACCTCCTCTCGATGTGTCGTTTTTTTTGTCCATGGAAATCCCTACAAAGGCAGCCTAAATCACTGAGCGAAAATAAGAATAAAATACAGTCAAGAAATGTGCGTGTTAGATTCGCATTATGTCAACCATTCCTCTAAGCCAATATATTTAGCTCCCGCAACAAACAATGGATGGAATGAATCTCTCATCTTATCAGGCGATAGACGACATGTTGATCTCACGTGACTAGCCGGATCTCATAGGTAAAGCGCATCCAAGAACTATACACAAAATTGAAAATAATAGACAACTACAGTACTATTTCAACCATTCGAGTCAATATTCGAATTATAACCTACTGTTCAAGTATCAGAAGTAATTTTCTCATCACTGAAAAACGATGGGAAACAAGATGTTACCAATCCCATAAATATATCACTTTCATTTCGATCTAAGTCGAAGTAGTTATTTACTAAGCTAAGCATAGAACTTGCACAAGAAAGCACCCAGCAAGTCTGAACCATACTAATTCATATGTCACATCCATTCTACAGCTTTACATATATTTGATTAAGTGTGACGTAGCGTCTTCGGAAATGCTAAATAACGGTATACAATCTTACTCGATTCAGAACAAAAGTAACACTTAACAATCCCAGAAAACATCCTGTAACCTATCGTATTTCTTTATTTTCCGTTTCTTGATGATAAAACATCTGAAAATGGGATTATATATATATATATATATATATATATATATATATATATATATATATATATATGTGTGTGTGTGTGTGTGTGTGTGTTTTTGTGTGTATTACATTTCACATTTATAGTGGCTTCATGTTTTATCTATATATAAAATACTTAATGGCATCAAAAACCTATTTTACAATTGACGGCATCTCTCTATGCATTTAGGATTGGCACCTTGAAAGTCGGCTCGCTCTGTGCTGATCGAACAAATGGCAAATATCTTTTAAAATAAAATGAGCTGAAATTCAAACTCTCAGATCAATACATACTTTGAGAGTTTGAATCATTGTATTGACTTCCAGATTAAAAAGAAATGTTTAATACCTATAGAGTTTGTAAAATGTAAAGCGCAAAAATGTTTGACAGATACCACCGAGTTGTGAAGTTGGTTGAAAATTATGGATGTATCTGATTCAAGCTTGATAAGGATAAGTTGAGAACTCCATGATCTGAATTCCATATCAAGAAAGAAGTTATAAAAGTCCCGTTCTTGTAAAGCTATACATGTTTTAGTCGTTTTGGCAGCGAGGAAGTGTTGAAATTCTCAAGATGTTGGGTCCTAAATCAAGTGGCTAAATGTGTAAGTGAGATTGCAAAATCTCTTTTAAAAATATCTATAATTAAAATTGAATGAAAGGAACAACAGAATATAGACCGAATTTTCAACCATTACTTTCACTGATTTCATGCTAGCTTCGATTAATCAAACTAGCAGAGCAGAGGCTTATGATGGATACTACATAAACCGCATAAAGAATACAGAGATGATGTGTTGTTTTAGGGTGTGATATAGCTGTTGAGTTGGTCATGAAGACTTACAGATGATGTTAAGATGGCAGTACAGGCATAAATTGATTTTAGGAAGCATACATGGAGTCATGGTTCAAGAAGCAGCCAAACATTTCGAGCAGATTTTCTGCTTGAATCACATTCGACGGAGAAAACTAATGATTATCGGAATAAAATGGAATTTCAAAGACACTTGTTTGATGAGTGCCTGGATTGTTCCCCGGACCGTAAACCTATTTTGGAAAGGTTTTGATGATGGAAGTTTACACAAATGCAAACTTTTATTAATTAAAATAAAAAAGCATTTATTTTACAAAACATGTAATATTTATTTCACACGCACTTACACACCACACACACACACTAATGACATCAAATCATAAAGAATGTATTAATATGTACCATTTTCTAAAACTAGAACAGTGTTAATGTTACTCAATATACTTAGCAAAATCTTTGACAACTTTCAGGCCGGCACAGTTGTTCAGGTTTGCCTTCTGTTGATTATGTATGATTGGACGACGCCTGACTTATTTAGTTGCCCAAATCGTATAGTGTCAGCAGGTACAAGAGATCTTGAATAATGTATCATAAGATGGTATTTGCCATCTTTATCGTTACAGGTCTACGTTACGGTCCAAAGAGGCTACAGAGTGCATCAATATGGGATCTGAGTACTCTTGATATACTTCTTATTTTACAATCAGTGCACTTACTGATTTTCATCTATCATCAATTACTATAATCAAACTATATTACCATTACATTAGTCTTGTGTAAATTGCAACAAATTCAGGGAATGTGAATGTGAATGTATAAGGTAATTAAAGATATTGATAATTTGTTTCAAAGAAAGAAAGAAAAAGATTAAAAGAACCAAAAAGTATTAAAAAAAAAAACAAAAGAAAAGGGAGAATGATTAAACGGCTAAAATGATACGAAATAAAAGCGA
Source organism: Acanthosepion lycidas (assembly GCA_963932145.1). NCBI lineage: Eukaryota > Metazoa > Mollusca > Cephalopoda > Sepiida > Sepiidae > Acanthosepion > Acanthosepion lycidas. Next base: position 35,129,257 of record OZ010604.1, on the reverse strand, counting down.
GTGAATTAAAAACGAAAAAAAGATTAAATGAAAGATTTTTTCAATAGAAAATGAAAGACTGAATAAAAAAGATAAAACGAAAGCTGAAAAGAAAGACTAAAGAAAAATAAATGAATAGGAATGAAAGAAGAACAAGGCATGCAAACAAAAACAGATAAAAAAATGAAGGAGAGAGGGAATGACAGACAGACAGAGTCGAAGATAAAAGTAAGAAATAGAGAAGGTAGTGAAAAGGGTTAAGATATGTTTGGCGCCTAATAAATTTTATTTTCCATTTTCTCTCACTCGACAGAAACATTTTTCCTGGAAGCTTACAAAAAGACCAAATCGGATGCAGACGAGTAATTCTTTTGAAAAATTGACAACTTTCAAATTTTATTTTTAAATAATCTTAGTCTTTGCAAGAAATATTTGATCTTTTTAACATCTTGTTTTTCTTTCATTAGTTGAAAAAAAAAGAAGAAAAGTAACAAACACTTGTTTGCGATATAAAGGGAGCGGTATGTAAAACATTAATTTCAACTGGCTTCTCTACACGCACACACATAAATAGCGTGGCATGTCTGTCATTAATTTCAAGTAGCTCCCCTTCCACACACACATACACACACATGCGCGCGCGCAGACACACACATGCAGAGACATGATGATATAGCTTCATACAGGTTTTACAAACAAACACCTATAAAAGATTATAAGAGTGTAATCTTACAATGTAGATAAACACACACACATACACACACACACACACACACACACACACACACATATATATATATATATATATATATATGGAGTGATGTATTCACATAGTCATAGACATATGAGGTCGCGCTAAAAAATCTCAGCTTGAACCATTTCTTAAAATTTAATCAAATGAACACATATATTTAAAAGTACTCCTTTTACTATTTATGAAGGTCAATGCATTTAAAAAAAAATGTCGGGCAATACTATTATATTTAATTTGTGCCTGATTAAACCGGTAGGCTTAGTACTGGCATGTATTTATCAGGTTTCCTGTTAAACACTATTCTTCATGTTCTTCTTGCATGCAGTGTCCAGTGAATTTGCATCCCTTTCATTGATTCGTTGACTCGCTAGTTTCTTGTCGTATCCTCAAAAGCATTTGCTTCTATAGAACTCGCGATTAACTAGTTAGCAACGATTTCCATAGACAATATGCACATTTGTTTAATCTTCTGGAAAAAGGGCGATTTCCTCTCGAAATTACTCTTGTTAATAGTCTCAAAGCATATACATTGTTCCGACTTATTAAATTCAAGCTCTTCCAAATTACGTACACATCCTCACAACCCAGCATATCATATATGTATATACATAGGTAAATTAATGTCTGTAGTTTAATGATGAAAAAGGCAAATATTTTACACAATACATATGTATTTCTCTCATAATCTCATTTCTCGTCAATGCTCTTAAATCAACCGTGAATATTAATCACATTGCTCAAATATAATACATTAAAATTTTCAAATGGAAATTCAGCTAACAGCATCAAAAATTTATTTTAGTTTTTATCCGCAGTATTTACACCTTTTATCAGGAATTTTAAACGTTTTCGATAATACATCATACGAGAAAAAAGCACAAATAATTGTTATAACAAAGAAATGGAATATGGAAAGACCTTTACAGAATTTTGCAGCTGAAAACTTGTATCGTCGAGAAGTGTGCATAAACATCTGCGACAAATTTTTGCAGGAAATTATATCTGAAAAAGATGATGAACAGCAACTTTATAAATAGACACTAGAGAGTGACCTGCCTCGAATGTGTCAGTTACCTTCTAAAATTGTAAATTATTTACAGCGGACAACATATTTTCGTAACTGAATCAATTGGAGACATGATAAAAGAGTGAAGTGTCAGTGGTAGAGTTTGTGTAGATAAAGAGGAAAGAAAGTGAAAAATCACTTAAGAAATATTTTGAGAAAGAAAGAAAGAAAGAACGAAAGCCAGATTCGAGGAAGCATCAAGAAATAAATATAAAATATTAATGGAAAATGAAATTGAAAATTCTAAAATAAATGTAACATTGCATTTAAGAGATGAGAAATAATTTGTTGAAGACCTTAGTTGTCGGAACAATCTAAGAATAGAGATTGGCTGTTAAACTTATTTGTGATTCAAAGCTGCAGCCACCTCGAAAGAAATAATGAAGTTAGACTTTAGATAGTTAATTATGCCAGTTGTGGGAATCACAGGATTTCTATTTCTAGCGACGAAACTAATATTTGGGCAGCTAATATTCTAATAATAAAGATTTCAATCATTTATTTATTGATTTTCTTCACTTGATTGTGAAAATTCACTTAGAAAAGACTTTTTCAATTTTCTGAAGTTAAATTTACAAAGCATTTAAATTTTGACTACGAGAGAAATTCAAAGATATTTAAACTTGAAATTATGTATACAGATATTTACCTTGACCTCAAAATTATTCCATCTTTTTATACCCGAATACAGTTAAGGGTAAAACGTCATATACTGCAGCAAAGTGAATTGTAGAAATGTGGTTGTCATTAGGTTCAAAGTCATATAAAGCGACAAATGAGGAACAAACTCCCAAAAAGGACTCGTAACACAAGAACGCTACCTATCTCAAATGTTGTGGATGATCTTTAGTACTATATCAATCTATTAGAACTGAAATAGATCTAAATGTGATGGGAAGCTTTTTTTAATCAAAAGCAACATGCTAATCTTCTTTTCTTCTTGTATAGTTATTGTCACGCTTGTTTGCGTGACAATAACTTTACAAGAAGCAAGACCATTATCGTTATAGTAGATATGGTCCTTTCTGTATTCTTCAAAGTTGCTGCTTTCTATAAGACTAAGCTTATAATCTGAAGGTATCAGATCAGGTAAGCAGATTTTATGAGTGACAAATTATTTTTTTATATTTTTAAGAATCAATACAGACAAGGAAACGAATAATGATGAGAATAAAATCCATTCCATGAAACTATCATTGGTATTCGATAAATTGGGTTTAACTTGGTACGGTATCATATTCATCAAAAACCCAGTAAGGAAAGAACACACTGTCAGTTATTCCTGATTTAGGCATGCAAATCACTATATGTTGATAATCCTAACATCCTGGACTATCCTAAATGTACATAAATATAATGTAATATACAAATATTTATTTAAAAATGAACTTAAAGACTGTTTTCAGGCTTTAAATTAAAAGAGAGCAAAGGCATGTACACTGACTTTCTTAAGTTATGATACTAATCATCGTATAATTTTGTCGTGAAATTGATATCCAAAAATAACAAGAATGTTAGCGGAATAATAAGCAGATATATTTTCAATTTAACTAAGTTGTATACACATTGTAACCTTCTTAATATCTGTCACTTTATGAAGTTGATTCTCATATGCTCCTTAAACTGCATTTCTAAATATTTTCCTTTGTTAATGAGTCTTACAAAATTTTTGCTAAATGTCTTAGAAGGCTTAAGCACTTGTGATGACTTTTCTATTTCGTTATAGAGACTACACAATGAACAGTTAAAACAGTTATTCACTATTATCATTATCGAATGAATGCAACATTTTTCTGTTTCACTGCGAGATTTACCTGGTGAATACTTTCGAGAATCACCCTATCCATTCCACTCTTTCTGTCTTCATTTCTCTGCCATTGAAACTCTCTGATTTCGTCTAGTGTCTGCTAAATTTGCTTCTTTAAATAGTACTCAATAGTAATTCTCTTTGTATCCAGATTGTTTTCGTTGATTCTATATCATTTAATGCAATAACACCATTGATAATAGTAATATTATCAATACTATTAACATTATTACTAATAATGGGTTGTATTTCATGATTTTACCATTATATTATTATGACAGGGAGAAATGTTCAAATATATAACTTTATTCTAGACATTTAAGAAACATTCATTGAAACCTTTTAAAAATAGCTGCACCCTAAGTGTTCATTACAAATAATTATCAGAGTTTTTATCGTTTATTTCTGGTAAAAGAAAATAAGCCACTTTTCAACATCATAATTACATATTGGTAGATAAAAAAAAAACTGTGTTTTTACCTCGTTTGAACTTAATGAAGTCATGAAGGTTTTCTTTTAAAATGTTCGCCTGTATATAACTCTGGTTACTCCAAGCGCTATAGAAACAAAAAAATGAAGGGCTTATGAAAGTCTGTGGTTGAGATATGTTGGTAACGACGTCAGTATTTCGGAGCGTCACTGATAGTCTAAAATGAAATCATTTACTTGTTATTTTTACTGCTTGTAATTATTAAATGAGCTATTTGAACTTCTTTCTATTTTCCAGATAATATCTGTAACGTAGACTAATTTCAAACAAGAAAAATTAAATTTCAATGTTCCTTGTAATGAGGATAATTTTCGTATAAAATCAATAACAAAAAGTTTAGTTAAAATTACAGTAAATTAAAGTGCCGTTCAGAAGGTTTATTAAATAGCACAATGCACACAAAAAAATACTGAGATTATTTATGGACAAACTATAGTTATAAATATTGACCAGAATTTGCATTCGTGTATATATATATATGTGTGTGGATATGAATTTGTATGTGTGCATGTGTATTCGTCAGACTTTCAAAGACCAAACAAATGCTACTCTCATTTTAGGCATAGTACTTGCGAGCGGCTATTTAATCCTAGACTAAGATCACAGATACCACCCTAATCCTTGGCAGAACTGCAGAAAAGAATTGTAGGATAATACACAGATATAAATATATATATATGTGTGTGTGTGTGTGTGTTTATGTATGTCTGTATATTTACTTACTTGTTTCTTATATATATATATATATATATATATATATATATATATATATATATATATATATATATATATATATATATATATATATATATATATATATATATATATATATATAATAAATAAAAGTGAACATAGAAGTCAACACTTAGAGGCGACAGTCTGTTTGAAACAGACTGTCGCCTCTAAGTGTTGACTTCTATGTTCACTTTTATATTTACACACGCTCTATCTCTGATATTGAGCACTTTATTCCATAAATATAGCACACCTTAAGACTATATTTCTTTATATATATATATATATATATATATATATATGACGTCACACATTATGAAATGAACAAAGTCCGAGAATTATTTTAAGACATGCTCTGTTTATAATAAACAGTATTAAACAACATTTACCAGCCTGGATGTCCGAGAAATTTTCACAGAAAATATTCGTCTTCCGACAGGATTCGAACCTGTATCCTATACGGAACCGTCATTTAGCTTGATGTGCCTTTACCGGTTTGGCTACAAAGGCGCATTCGGTTAGCAAGGTCGAATTTACTGTATTTAAACTTGTGAAGATTGAAGATTGAATTTTAAATACAGTAAATTCGACCTTGCTTATTAAAAACAGAGCATTTATTTAAATATTTGTATCTATAAAAAGAATGTATAAACATAATAAATGTCTTAATATATATATATATATGATATGGTAAGGAACATATATATATAATGATAAGATAAAGAACAAATCTATATATGTGTATGTGTGTGTGAGAAACAAGTAGGAAAATGTTTATAAATTTCACATGTCTCCCTATTTTACCTTAGCTTCATCAGAAATTTTATAAGAGAAATGAAGGGAAATGCGAAGATGTTTCCATATTTTTAATTATATGCTTTATTGAATTCTATTCCATATCGAAAAATCTCCTTGTTTCTCAGATTCATTCCACCCACAAAATTCAGATGTAGCTAAAAGATTATTTTTTTAGAACAACAAATACATCAAATCTGACCGGTTTTTATGCAAAACAGGAAAAGACAAAATTATTCGTACAGTAGAAAATATCGTTTTAAATTGATTGATTCGTATAAGTAATTTACATGATTATTTTATTGGTGAAACCTTTTAAACAATTTATTCAGTAGAATATTTGTGATAATTCTAGCAAAGAACATCACGTGGTGCACAGAGTGTCATTATTGTTAATCTTACGTTCGCAACACGAGACTCGTGGTACAGTTGGTATCACGTTTGCGTTATATCGAAATGGTCCCGGATCGATTCTCGATAGTGGATGCGCACTGCTGATGAGTCCCAAATAGGACGAAATGTCCGTCCAGTGCATTCTGCATTCTATTGAAGATTATTCTGGGCTCAATGAATTACTATATATGATTACTCTAAATACCCCCAAATTTCTTCACTATATATATATATATATATATATATATATATATATATATATATATCGCAACACAGAAATTACCATGTTTCGGAACCTAAACTTTAAATTAAAGCTTTTATTCCATTCTCAATCGATGTTGAATAACTTTCGAAAAATGATTTGCTTTTTTAAGCTAAATAATATTATATGGTTTAAGATGGTGGGGGATGGGATTACAAAATTTTAAAAGGGTGTTGGCTTTTTTGATGAATCAGGATACAAATATAATTTAAGATGACAAATTAAATATAGGTTAAGGGTTAGGTGTGGGTTTGTAATTTCTCTTTGCTGATAGCGACTTCCTTATATTAGAACGTGTCATCGCAGTCTGTTTTTTCAAGGGGCATATATAAGATACACTACAATACAGTGACATCTTTATTTATTTATTGTTAATTTTCTAAAATACATTGTGATTTTCTTAAAGAGGTTTTCAAATATTATTAAGCCTTATTTTATATATTTATATTTTTATTTATAAAGCTCTAAAATACTATATTATATTTATTAGTATACTAGATACTAGAATTTAATTACGCATTTTCTTACTTTCTTATTTATGATCAAATAATAGATATATAATTATGCAAATATTTTTTATAATTAATTATTTTTTAAAGTAAACATAATGCAATGTTTACAAAAACCTTATTTCTTTTTATCATTTTATAAATCTTTATTTTTCAGATCTTAATAATATATAACTTAAAAAAATAAAGATTTTCTAAATCAAATTTTAAAAGAAATAACGGTTTTTTGTAGACACTGTGATTCTGCACTTTATCCAGCTGAAATGGCAACAGTTTTTATTCAACTTTAAATACATTTCAGTATGCAGCAAGGGCAGTATTTTTCAAGCTCACTCTACTTGTGAAAAGAACAATTGCAAATAGGAATAATTGTGAAAAACTTCCAAGTAAATTTCACACATAATGCTTATCAAGTCTGCAAAGTGTTAGTCTAAAATAACCGCTTTGTATGAATCTGAGTTACACATTCCTGCTTGCCATTCTTAGTAAAGACTCTAGAATATAACAATAATAAAGGCAAAAGTAATCCTCATTCCAAATGAAAAATATACCACTATCACTCATTCTTCGATCACTAGCTATTTTCTTCTGTTAAAGTAAACATGACAATTTTTTCCAGATACAGTAGGAAGAATAACAACAAAAACAATCAGTTAATCAATTTTAAATGATATTTGTTCATCGATCTCCCACTTTAGTTCTTCGGTAGCTTTGATTTTCGAAACACCTGCATTTTGTGTCCTCAGTCTTCTGATGTCAATATAGATTTATATGTTGCCGGAGCGAAGCAGTAGACCTTGTCCAATGACTAGCAAGCCAATCTTGCAGGCGAATGAGTGTATTTCTTCTTCGATGACCCATGAATGAATAACTTTTCCAAGTAATCTACTTTTCGTAAATTTACTCTTATGAATAGGAAGACAAAAAAGTTTAGAATATGAAATCGAACACCAACAAAAATAAACATAGCATTTTATATTACGTTTATTATATACGAATGTAAGAATATTGGGTTGTATCAGTTTTCGAAGTAGAAAAAACCATTAGCACAATACAATCTTTCAAAAATACAAACCCATCAGTACATTTAACAGACCATATGGAAATGGACTATGTATACAATTTCAAAAGCCAACTTAAACGAATATTATCGATGATAATTGCTGAATGATTTTACTGGTTTCGTAAACGTACGATATATAAAAAATAGAAAAAATATAAATTCTCAATCTACTTAAATATTTCAGCCTATTAAGCTGATATTCATAGTCAGAAATAATTGAATGCGAAATCATAGACTCAGTGATGAGAAATAGTACATTTCTTGATTTGCATCTTTCATTGATCCCAAGAAAACAACTGGTTTCAACCAAACAATTGTTTTTTCCTTGCATCTCTTAATTATTATATCGATCGAATTAATACAAGATTTTTCCAGTCAGCCTTGTATCAAAATGTACGGGTCTTAGTAGCAGAGCTGAACTGTCAAAATAAAATTATATAATAATTTATAATTTATGAAAACTTTCAAATGACTAAGTGACTAGATTTTCTGAGAAGCTTCTTACTGATTTTATAATGAATAAATAATCCTCAACTAGATTATCAAATGGATATTTTTATTCTTTTCGGTCAGATTTATCCATCCAATACTCACGAACACATTCATTTTGGAATCATGATATGTTTATTATGAAAGGAAAGCACGGAAGCTCAGTTAATCCACCGACAAAAAGAAAGAAAGAAAGAAAGAAAGAAAGAAAGTATCTTTGTCAGCCTTTCTTTTTCGATTGCGCTCATAATTGCAAGCAGAGAAAAGTGCGGAGGTGAAATTGGAGTTATCATACAAACAAATATGCGAGATTCCTAACAAAATTAATCAAATGACAGATTACTTTTCAAATTATATAACTTGGCCAAAGTGGTACGTAACAAGAGTTTGATTGATGATATTCATGAAATCAGATTACTTTATCTTCTACATATATATTTAGCTACGGAGACAAAAATACAGAGAACAACTAAGGGAAAACGTACCTGATTAGAGCTGATATATATACTACAGCAGATTTTATTATGTAAATCAATGTTTTCAAAATGTAGTTGGTATTAAAAAACTGACGTTGATAAAATGTTCAAGACATTATTATATTTATATGATAAATATACCACGTGAGTTTTTGTTAGAAATATTTACTGTAGCTTAATTGTTATTTACAATATTTATATTCGTACTAATATCCTCAACTTTGATTTTATCATCACAACGTTTCGGTCGTTAAGCCCTCCAGCCTTCTTCAAGTGTCTGTCGATACGGGTAATCATCAGGAAACTTAGAATTGAATACATTACTTAATCTATACGAGTAGATTGTTCTTGCTCTGCTGTCATGTCTAAGGATATATCGACTTGTTCTTATTTATTGCTCTCTGTGTTTCAACTTTCACTAAGTCTGTACTACTCTGACCAGAAATTGAACTCATAATTACTGCCACCAAATTCACGATGCGTCAATCCCGAACCTAGAACGGAGCCTTAATTTCAATCTTTTATCTGCTGCTGACGCTTGTCTCCTTTGACAGCATTCACCGTAACTTTATTTCCATAATGCTGCTGTTGTTGAAACCTTGTAGACATGGATAACAGCACGAGTACAATTTACCTCCGTTGATTAAATAATCGGTTCAGTTTGAAATTCCCTAAAAGTTATACACATCGATTATATTCTCAATAACATCATTAATATTTATTAATTTTAGATACGTAAAGATTGTTATGAGTTGCAAACATTCTATAGAAAAGAAAGAAAATGTAACGTTATTGAGTGAGGGGAACAAAACATTGGAAATTGGGGAAAATTTGAACAACAATCCAGAACAATATAAAACACATTGAAAACTTTAGCACGATAAGAACAAGAAAATAAATGTAAGATGTAACAGAAAGTGATTTGACAAAATATAGAATTTTTTAAACAAGGAAAGTGCACTAACCAGCAAAATATATTTGCAGAGGTAGTGATGGGAATATAAATAGAAAGAAATGATGCAGAATGGGAATAAATTTGGCTAAAGACATGCAAACAACTAAGCTACTCCCTATAAGTAAATATAAAGAGAAATGTGTCCGCTTGGCATAATAATACAATGAAATTTATTCCTTAGTAATTTTCATTGATGGAAGTTGAGATACACACGATAAAGCTGAATACGAGGCTAAAGGCCAGGTATTTAATCGAAATCGTCAACCGACATCTCTATTTTCTTCTAAGAAGACAACATCCCAGTGTTCGTAATGTTTGGGGGTTAGTATTGCAGGCAATAAAATTATATGAAGATAATTATTGAAAGTTCTCGGACAAAACTTTCTTTGAAGGTTTAAGCTAAGGAGTATATTCATGTAAGACAATGGATCCTTCACATTCTGCAAACCAAAATAATGTCCACCCAGCCCCAAATCCTTCAATGACAACAAATTGAGTGCCCTACAGCCTCCACAGATATTACTTCAGTAGAGAAACATGTGGCCCATCATTAAAACAGATGTATATGAAAATGAAAAACTATATTAAAGCAAAGATCTCATGAAAGCCAAAAAAATCTACTGCAGGAAATCTTAAAATTGAAACAATAGACAAAATAGCAAAATTTAAGACTGATAAATGTTATAGAATGTCAAGGATTCCATTTTAATACGTAAAATAATATCGCAATGTATTCAGGAATAGAGGATATTATATTAATCAAATATATTTTCCTGTAGTTTATATCTTCTGGGTTTATTTATAAATAAACATTTATTCCGCACTAACTTTGTTTACATAAAATATGAGAGACGTAAACCAATGTATTATCTATATATTTAGCAATGTGAGTTTTGAAAATTTAAATTTACAGAATATAAGAGATTTTTAAAAAAATGATATAATTTGAAATGTAAATATTCTAGTTAGTATATAGTCTAGGCAAATGAATGTAGACAGGCTTGTTATTGAGCAAAATAAGATTTATTAATCAAAATTTGAATGAGAAATTCAAAGGTATGTGGATTTCATGAACGATTTAGTATCAGAGCTGAACTATCAAAATAAGTTTACCACATGACACAGGACACGTCACTTGTGTTCAACTGTGGCATGAGGATTTTCTTTGCCCCAAATCTGAACATCTGTCATTAAGGTCTAAAAAAACCGTAGCTTCTATGGTGTAATTCGCAAGCGTTTCCTTGAGACTCGCCAAGGTTTCCAGACTTCCTCTTCGGGATTTGCTGGGGCTTCGTAAAATTGTTTCCTGAACCAGTTCGACCATCTCTTCCAATACTGGTGGTCATCCAAATCCTTTTTCCCTGCACATGTCCATTTATTTTTTTGTGCCATGTCCAAATCTGTGCTACAGTCGGTGCATTTTTAGCGAATCTTCTCACAAATGCACGCTGCACATTCTTGTTCAGCTGTGTTATAGTATACACTAACACACTAAACCCCTTTTCTTTTCCACTGTATGGCATTTTTGTACCTGAAAAGACAGAAAATTTAATGCATTAAACATAGAATTTGGTGCTGTTTCTACACATGCTGTTAAAATTTGTGATAATTTGAACGAGAAAATTATTAAGTTAGATTATGAAATTATATAAAGTTTTCTGAAATATCTTGCATAATAAAAAATAGAATATTTTAGCAACATAGGTTGATTAATATCAATGTATTTGTAAAACAATTTTTTTGTTTAATCGATACTCAAATGTTTATAAAATACTAATGTTGGTAACACTTATCTTCGCGATATCCGCTTCATTTTCTTACGAGATCTAAAAGAAAGTTCACGGCACATTACATGAAATTTTCTACTAGACATCGCTTATAAGAAAGTAGACACTTTTCCAAAGCAAAGACTTCCAAATAAATTTGAAGGAGCCATCACTTTCGACAGATCTACCTACGTTTGAGGTCAATGTAACCTCAAATGAGAAAAATCATACGCAAACAGATTAACCTTTACTAAAGTCGCTCACACATATGCACATATTTAAAAGCGTACACATGAATACAGGCCTTTTGTCATGAAAATTTAAATATATATGCGAGCTCTCTCTTGACTCTTATCTTTCTGCTTCGGAGAAAATCGACTTTACGGATTGTTTTATTTTGCAAACAAGTTTATCCTGGTTATTGTGACTATTTCTATGGAATTACTTCATTTTAACTTTTGCTTTATTCTTGTTTTCAGTAAATTTTTCTTTATTCCATCCGAACTCAGAATTTCATTCCTTTTTATGGTTTTTCTTGTGCAGTTATTTTTTCTTTTTTCTTATTGTATTGTTCCTTATTTCTTTTATATTTTTCTTTGTAATTCGTTCCTCGTTTTATTTTCTGTTCTTATTACACTTTTTTCTTTAGCTTCATCTTCCTTCCTTCTTTTCTTCCTGCCTTTTATTTGACATCTTTCATAATCTCTCATTTTGCTTTTTTTATTTTTATTAAACTTTTTACATTTTCCCTTTTCTTTATTGATTTTATTTTACTTTATTTTTTATTTTCTTATTTCTTTATTATAAAATTCTTTAATTGTTCCTATCATCAAGCTATCTTTAATTCTGCTTCGAAAGGTGGCATGTAAGACGTCTACTTAATGAAGTAGTGGTGTATCCGATATAGGTCATTGGTTATTGTGTATCTGTTTGCAATAAAAGATGCGATGTTTTGTTATGTATTTTTATTACTGGCGTTGTGTATTCTTTGTCAAAAGCAGAGTGCGATTAATAAACATTTATTAACCCATAATTTACAATAACCTCTAAGGAAAATTCTAGTCGGGAACACGAAAATTATTTTCAAATCACATAGCCCTACACAACTCATAATTAAGGAAACATCAAACTTACACTATGTAGCAGTAATAAAACTTTTCTAAAAATAGAATCATGCCCAGATCAACCGGCCACGCATAGCATGTGACCATCAAAAACCATACAATATCCGCCGCACGTACTTCACACAGAAAAATAACTATGTAGAAAGCGCACACAGAAATTCATCATCCAAAATCAATATACTTGATAATGGCTATAGAACTAGCCAAAAGCGCTCGAAACAATTATAACTATGGACAATGCCTCCAACTTTTAACGCCTGAAAAAAATCTTAGAATGCTGGAAAAACAATAAATTATATGTTCCTTTCCTCCCGTTTTCAATGAAACATGCTGAAAAGAAAGGCTGCTGCTTAAATACACATTAATATATATATATATATATATATATATATATATATATATATATATATATATATATATATATATATATAAAAGAACAAAGGCTGCTGCTTAAATATACATTAATATATATATATATATATATATATATATATATATATATATATATACTTAGAGGCGACAGTCTTTTTCATGCTAGATGCAATCGTGAGGCCACGTGTGCTATTATTTTTCTCGGCTATTTATATATACGGCTCAGTTGTGCATTGTGGGTAGTCTATTTTGGCGGTTATTTTACCGGAAGTCGTTTATTTGTTTATTCATTTATTTGGGTTAAATTATTTTACTTGTTTTTATTTTTTATTTTTTTTCTTATATTATTTATTTTATTTTTTTTATTTTAATCGGTGTTTTTATTAACGTAGTAAAAATTTGTATATATTGCTTATTTAATAGTTTTGTTTTGGTTTGGGAAGATAATTAAAGCTATTTATTCAATTTTAGGGTTGATTGTTGTAGTTTATTCTAACTATTATTTTGGCTGGAGCAGTTTTTAATTTGTTTATTACTTCATTTATTTATTTGGATTGATTATCTTAATTTTTTTCTCACGGTTAGTTTATCGGGATCGGTTTGTTCATTTATTTAGTTGGATGAATTTAGGTCAGTTTATTTTACTTGTTATTATTCATTTGTTATACTGTATATTTTCTCTTTTCGGTTTTAGATTTTTAAGTAACGTAGTATTTTTTTATCGTTATATTACAGTTATAGCTATCTTTCGTCCGATTTTTGGTTTGATTTTTATAGTCTAACAAACATTTTTGGTCTTAATGGTTTGCTAATTTGGCTATTATTTACTTTATTTATTTGTGTTCATTGATTCTGTTTCTTATTTTTTATTCTATTTCATCTATTCTTACAGGTGTGATTTGGTAATTTGTTTGGGTCAATTTATTTTGCTTATTTTATTGTCATTTTGTTTATTTATTTATTTTTATTTTTTTAAATTTTTTCCGTTTTCGAATTTTAAGTAACGTAGTAAAAATTTGTTTTCATGTCTGCATTTTGAGATGAGCTCGGATTTTTTATTTAATAATTTATTTTGGTCTGGGAAAGTAATGATATTAGGTTGGTGCAAAAATAATATTAAAAATAAATATACGTCAAAAAACGATATTATTTTTGCACCAACCTAATAGCTATTTTTTCCTCCAAGCAAAGTTTGCAAGTTTTTGATTGGTTGTTGTAGGCTGATGATCTTTTCCTTATTTTCCAAGATATTTTTGGTGTGGTGTGCGTTTTGTTTTTAATTTCCCAGATATACTTAGAAAGCATTGTGCTGTTTGCATATTTATCATTTTTGAAAGATGTTTTGTGTGCATAATTTCTTTGTTTCCAGGGCCCTTCATTTACTCCTATGTATACTTTTTCTTCATTATATGATAATTTTATCATTGCTTGGTATATTACGTTGTTTTGTAAACAATTACCGTTTAAGGGACATTCGTTCTTTATTCTGCAGTTGCACATGGGTTTAATTTGTTCGTGTGGTTTGTTGATAATTTTCCTGTTGGGCTTTTTTATTAATGGGCCATGTTCTCGGTGCAACTGTAGGTGATTTTTACTGTGTTTTTGTTGAATATTTTGTGTAGGGTGCTTTATTCCGGGAAGTGTTTATGTAAGAGTTTGAAGAATAATTTTCTTACGTTTGTTTTTACGTTTTTGCTGTACGGTGGGTTGAACGATATGATATTTCTTTCCCTATTGGCCTTTTTTATCTTCTGTGGTGAGTATGTGAGTGTTACTGGGAATCCGCTATCGTTTAGGGCTGTTTCGTAGTCTTTCTTAGCTTTGTTAAATATGGATTCATTGGAGTAATTGTCGGAAAGCATGCGGTTAATCTATTTTGGTATCTGCTTGATTATAGAAGGCGGGTGGCTGGAAGATGCGTGCATATATAGTGGTTTATCATTGTGTTTTCTGTATGGTTTCTATGTGCCTTTTCTTAGGTTGAAGGTAACATCTAGAAAATCTAGTTCGTTTAGGTTAGTTTTTATATCTATGTCGAATCCGTTATTTTTAAAAATCTTTATTATTGCTTTTCTAGTTTTGTCTGTATTTTGTTTGTTACAGTTTCTTAAGATTATGATACCGTCGTCCCTGTAGAGTTTTGTGTCCTTTCTATCTATTATTTTGCTTAGTTCTTGTAGTAAGTAAAAACCTATGATTTCGCATATCTCAGCACAGTCAAAGCTTCCCATTGTAGTGTCAAATATCGCATCTTTCTTTATCCATGCTTCATCATTGTGAAATAATAATGATTTACGGGAGTGCTTAATGATGTCGATTTCGCTTGATTTTATTATTATTTGTCCCTGAGCTAAGTTGATGGCCTTATCTAGCATGCGTTCTGTTATGGATGGGTAAAATTCTTTTATGTCTAATTGTAGGAATTGGCAATTTTGTTTGTTATTTATGCTGTGAAACCAATCAATAGTTGCTTTTGTGTTTTTCCACTGGTTTATTCCTAATGTCTTCCTAAGTTCGGAATTAATTCTTTCTAGTATCGTTTTACTTATTTTACCTAGTTCGCTTTTGGCTGGGTTTATGAGTTGGTTTTGAAATTTTCTTTGTGGTCTTTTAATGTGACAAAGGCTGATGCAATTTATTCGGTCATCTAGGTCTAATTTTTGGGCGATTGCTTTAGCTTCCTTATTGATATAGTGTTCTATTGTTTTTGGTTTTACACACGCTCTATCTCTGATATTGAACACTTTATCTCATAAATATAGCACATCTTAAGACTGTATTTCTCCATCCACTTGAGCTCTCTATGGAGGAGGTATGGGTTTGTAAACAGTGACTATTATAGCTAATATAGCGAGACTCTTCGCAAAGCGAATTGAGTCACTGTCGGTCACTGGGCGTGTTTCTAATAATAAATACGCTAAAAATCCACCTACATCCCTGCCGTGCGCCGACGGCTTAGTGGTAGAATCTCCGACTTATACCAACTCAATCGGGTTTCGATCCTAGCTAGAGGCAACCGGATGTGTCTAGCCACACTGATGAGCTGCGAAACAGTCTGTCTGTGGATGACGTTATATATATTGGTATGTCTGATTCAATAAGTTATAAACATTATGCCTGCTTATTTTTATCATAATCCTTTCATATTCACGAATATTTTTCAGTATTTTACAATTAATATATATATATATATATATATATATATATACTAAATTCTCTTTTTGCACGGCAGATACCTTCCAGAGACTACCGTACAAAATAAAACCGTGTAAAAAGTATACAGTGTACATATGAAAATTTGAGTGAGGTTCCATCGAAATAAAAAATGTTAATTTTCATATTCAAATAAATTGAATTTTTTTATTTACACACACACACACACACACACACACACACACACACACACACATATATATATATATATATGAAACATAATTATTCAGTTATTCAGTGTCACTACTAGGCAGTAAACGTGACCTCTTTCTGTTGTTTTTCGGTGACACAATATCATTCTCGTCACTGGAAATATTTAATGGAGATATATCTTCAGGTGTATCGTCAATAAAATTAACATCTTGTAATTCTTTTGTTTTACTGGTTTTGAATACGAATTCGGTTATCAGACGCTGTAATTTTGTTTTTGTTAGTTCTTTATATGATTCTGCATAACGAGCCATAAGCATTTTCAAATCATGTTGGAACTTGACAGCGCGTTCAACATTGTTATCATTTGTAAGAAAATGATTTCTAAGATTGTTGGATATTTGAAGGCCTTCTAGGATTGTACTTGCAGATAGGAGAGAGAACCACTTATTAATTATCACTACTATAAACTAACGTGGAATCATATACATTCTCTGAAATACTATTTATGTATAGGTCCCGCCAACACCAGAGAGTGGGGTATCACTATACGGAAAAATAGATTGGACTCTATTTTACTTCACTAAATAGTTACTTAATCATGTTACGTAGTTTTGACACTTTGTAAATTATAATTGATTGATGTTACTTAATCGTTTACTTGCCATTTGCAATAAATTCGGTGGTCGCACAAGGACAGATGTTTAAACCGTGTTAAAGCATAAATACAATCCAGAAACAGCGTGAGTTTCAATCAGGCAAATAAACCTTCTCGGATGACTTGAAATAGAGATTAACTGATTGCGAAAATGGAATTTGTCTTACATCCGGTCACTTAAATATTGCTACTAAAAAGTAGCAAAACCAACCGGTCATTTTGAAATAGCCCACTAGCTCAGAAAGCCACGATTAGACAGTAAAAGTTTCCTGTCTCTGTGCATTCTGTAGGAAAAGTGAAAGTAGTAAAAAAGCAATAAAAATATATTTATTTGACACTTACAACATTTAGAAAAATATTATTACAAATTATTTTTTGCCATATTTCACACGAAATAAAAGCTTTCATATGCGAAATATTTACGTGTATAGTTTTTAGTAAATAAAGCGCAAATTAAAACATCAGATTTTTATGAAATGAGAAGAATCCCGATTTTATGGTATATTTGTTCTCAGAATACAAGAAAACTAATTTGATAAGAGGAAACATTTGAGAAACTAATGAGAAACATATCCGATCTAAGCAATATCTTACAAATAAATATTTTATTACAGTACCAGTTTATGAATATATTGTCTTGTTTAGATTGTTGTCAACGTTTTCATTTTTCGAATTAGTACATTTGTGTGCTACTAAAAGTAGCGTAGAAAGCATAATAGAAATAAAGAAGAGTTTGCAAAGAGATGTCTTGAAATGAATGAAAGAGCAGAAAAAACATACGTAAATTAAAAACAAAAATATTATAAAAGTTGCTGAAGAATTCAAAACGAGTAAATCAAAATTGAAAAGTCAAATAAAGTGACATACTGTTGTATAATCGGGATAAACATTATTCCATATATTCATATAGCGATTCTTAATGTCTGCTGAGAAATGATTGTAAGTCGATCGTTAAATAGATTGGTAAAGTGAGCATAATCAGGAATATGTTTTCATTTACGGTTGAATACAGAAATAGATTTTAAAATATATTTAGAAATATCTGGAAAAGATACATCCAAAAAGCAATTATACATTATGGAATGGATAAACATATATATGTCGAACAAAAACAGGGACACGAACAGAGAGGTTAATGATGATTGAATGAGAAAAAAATACTTGGACATAAACATTTTTTCTTCCTACTTACGCGCAATGTTATTTACAGTGAAATAGTCACTGGCATTTTCAGTCCGTCCAAATCTCGGTTGTGAAGATTCATTCATGCCTACATTGTTCGTTATATTTAAATGTCAAAGCCAAACGGATGCTCGTCTTAGCACTAATATGATAAAAAAAAGAAGAAAATATCTGACTCTTGTCTATCACTTCCATCTCCTACACAAATATAGGAAATAGTTTCTCTATCTATCTATCTATCTATCTATCTATCTATCTATCTCTACATCAGCAGGAGGTGCTTGAAAATTTTCAGCTGCACTTACTTGTCATAATCCAACTAAATGGATAAACTTCAGATATAAAGGCTTAAACACTAATACTCCATGGTCATAATTTATTACATTGGAATCGTAAATACGATCCAATTCATCAGACCTACAAATTCAAAAAGAAAACAGAAAAAAAAAACCTTTGTAACCTGTAGTCGATATTAATTTTCTCAATTACACAGCGGCCCTTTCAGTAAATGTCCTTCAAATTTAATTTCCCTCGCCGCATCTCTCCCCCCACCTCTTCTTTCCTTTTCTCTCCCTCCCTCTTATTCTGATCTTTAACATTAGATCGTCTATGGTGTGTATATGTCACCACGAAATGTATATTTAATGTATTAGACATCCGATAACATTCATATTTCCCCCTTCCACTCACCTCTATAAAAAAAAAGACATCTCTGTTAAGTTTTAATCTCCCACCTTCTCTCGTCTGTTACCTCTCTCTTTAGCTCTAACATTCGTCCCACACTCTCATACTTACGCTCTCTCTAAATTCTATTTTTATTTCCGGAGTTGTTTTTTTTCTGTTTTCTTTTTGAATTTGTAGGTCTGATGAATTGGATCGTATTTACGATTCCAATGTAATAAATTATGACCATGGAGTATTAGTGTTTAAGCCTTTTTATTATTATATCCTTACTCTGTCCTGGACATTGAGTTCTACCTGGATTCTATCCTCTTGGAATTTTTTATTCAAAAAATATACAAGTATGTGTATGCACCTGTGTATATATATATTTATATATTTTGCATATGTATGTGTATATTTACCACTAATATATATATATATATATATATATATATATATATATATATATATATATTATATTATGTGTGTGTGTGTGTGTGGGTGTGGGTGTGTGTGTATGTACGCGCGTGTGTGTATGTGTGTGTGTATGTGTGTGTGTATGTGTGTGTTTGTGTGCATAAGTCGATCCCAAAGCAAGTCTTCCTATTCTTCTATTTTGAGCCACGATTATAGAGATTAGCATGGCAGTAAAAGCAGACATTCCCACCTTGATTTTGGTTTTGGATAGATAACCGTTTAGTAAAATGACAAAGCAGAGGGTGTGATTGAATTTCTCCATATGAAAAAATGTTCCCCATTGATATTCCGCAATGTTTATTGTTCGTTTACCAACGAAATGAAGAGATATTATCCAATGCTGGTGAAAATGCATAGACAATGGTGATGAATATGTGGGAAAAATAGATTTTGCAGCAGAAAACAAGTTCCATCGAATGGTGTTATTGCGTTAACACTTTAGGAGCGTGCCTCGTATGTACCTGCAACATTGTCAACAGTTCGTAATGTAATAATGAATTAGAATTTTATTCTACAGAACACAATTATTTTCAACATAATCGCCTTCTTATAAATCCCCAATTCTTCTCCATTGATCACAGAGATCTAACACTATTCAGCTAATAAGTATCTCAAGGTATAGACATACGTCGATATATCAGTATGCCTGTGGTTTAATGATGAAACAGCTTCTTTTTAAGCACAGCCTTCACGTAATATAACGGTGATTATTAAACACATAACGAAAACATTATACAGTCAAAATTTCAGATCAACATTTAGTTAATAACTGCGTATCATGCTAGAAACCTATTAATCCACCCTGCAGACGGATCAATAAAGTGCATCTCTGGCTACAAAATTACAGCTGCATATCTATCATTCAAGTATTAGTTTCTGTGTCTCACTCTCTTAATCTGGTCAGCTTTTCATCAAACACAATCACTTTAACAATTGTTTGGATATTTTCTCATTATCCGTGTGTTAAGTATTCGATAACTCACACCGCTCTAATGATCATACAAAATTATTTCTTGTATTTTGGTAAGGATTTGATGTTACAAAGTCTTAATAGCAATTTCATCTTCGCAGGCAACTCTATAAATTTGTTTCCTTATTTAATATATAATTTTCATGGTAAATAATTCAAAACACAAGCAATAATTTAAACAGACAATAGATTACAAATTATAACATTATTCTTTTCCTCGTATAGTGTTTGCAAAGTCGGTTCTCCTATACATTTCCCTAGGCGACCACTTCATTCATTAAGAGGAGAAAATCAGCAAAAATAATGATTGGAAATAAATCTTTTCATCCTAAAGGGAGAAAGAGAAAAAAGAAAAGAAAATTGATTGCCTGGATGATTGCCTGTATGACATGTAGCTATTGTAAATGTTACAAGTACACAAATGTACACATGGCAGAATGAAGTTGTGTAGGTAATGTGTGTTGAGTACAGTAACAGAGTTTAAAATCTTTTCCAAATTTCATAAAAGTTAATTATAGTGTAATATCCATAGAAGGAAAAACAGCATATATAATTCTACAAATAATAAATATTTAAGGGAGAAAAATAAACACATTTCGTTGACAAGAGTTTGACGAAAACAAAACAAAAATAAGTATGACTTTCGTAAAAGTGCGAAGCTAGATCATTGTAGCAGATTAAAATATAGAGAAATATACAACGCTTTTAAAATAACTGTGAATAATATTTGGTGGTCATTTGTAATGATCTCTACGTTGGTTAACTACTATTAACCTTTAATAGATGAAGAAACAATTCATTTTCTATTTTTTCAGATTACTACGAGCACGAATGTCTAATATTTTGATTAAAAATAATTAAAAAAAAAATACATATTCAGAATAGTAAGGAAGCATGGACATTTAGCACAGAGCAAAATTTATAACTGAGTCGCAAGTATGACTTTTATTTGATTTCTGTGTTAACAGACATGATAAACGTTTTCTTTTACGCACCCCGTCATAATATAGTTCCGCTTGAGTGGTTTTCGGGCGAGTAAATTGACAGTGATAGAGGTCATTTGCACAAACACAAAATGTCTATCCATTTTTGACTATCTATAGATCAGATGTCCTATTAAATGTTAGTAAATTTAAATAAACTTTCATTACCTAGATGACAAAATAAAAATAAATACTCACTATACAGATCCGTCGTTAAACAGATTGAATCTATTGGTCTTCTCACTTAGGGCAGTCTTGCCCTAGGGCCGGTGTGTCAAACTGCCGGCCGGCGGGCCGCATGCAACCCTTTATATGCATCTTGGCGGCCCTCACAATTTTTCTATAGCCGTGGTATATCGAGAATTTTGTCTATGTTGATAATGCAAATTATTAAAAACAGTGAGATTTGTTTTCATTTGTTATGATTAGATTGTTTATTCTATCTCAATGTTTTGTTTTTTGTTTTCGAATGTCAATGATTATTTTTAACTTCCGGTTCATCATGTGATCATCCTTGACAACTAAATAAGAACAAATGTAAAGTGAAAACGTTGGTAATTTTGTAATATTTTGCCTTAAAAATGTCGAATTCTACTCCATCTTGTAAAAAGAGAAAATTATGTGAAGAAGGACGTGCATTTCAAGAAAAGTGGGAAGTACAGTACTTTTGTACCACTATTAATGAAAAAAGGTAAATTGTTTGATTTGCAACCACTGCATTGCAACGCCAAAAGAATATAATGTGAAAAGACATTATGAAACAAACCATCGATCTTATGACAAACATTAGGACGATATGCGTGTTTCAAAAGTGAAGGAATTCAAGGCTAACACAGCAACAGAGTTGCTCTACAAAAATTCAGAAAGGCAACGTTAGTTCTCTTACTGCAAGCATTGTCATCAGTGGAAACTCTTACAGTTAAGGAGATTTGATAAAGTGATGTCTTGTAAAAACAGTTGAAATTGTATGTCCAGAGAAGTCACACTTATTTCAAGGCATTTCATTTAACAGGAAAACTGTTGCTGGACGGATTGGTGATTTGATTCGACAGTTGAAGACTTTATCATCAAGTTTTAAACATTTTTCTATTGCTCTGGATGAGACCGTTGACATAGCTGGAATAGCACAGCTCGCCGTTTTCATCAGGGCTTGTGACAATGAATATCAAATTTATGAAGAACTAATTGAACTGGTCCCAATGCATGATACTACAACAAGCCAAGACATTTTTGAGAAAGTTGAACAGCTTCTCTATGAGTATGACCTTGATTTGAGCAAACTTGTGTGTTTATAGACTGATGGTGCTGCCAATATGGTTGGGAGACATAATGGTGTTGCTGCCAAGTTAGGCACAAAAATAGAAGACATATATCCAAATTCAACATTCAAGCATTTTCAATATATAATTCAACAGAAATTATGTTCTAAGCTTTTAAAATTCGATCATATGTTGAGTTTTGTCATAAAAACTGTGAACTATGTCAGAGGTCATGCTCTGCATCACCGTTACTTTATCCAGTTATTGGAAGACGTGAATAATCAGTTCACAAATGTCCCATTCTACACAGAAGTTCGGTGGCTTTCATGTCACAAGGTACTGAAAAGATTTTTTTTATTGCGACACGAAATTGTTGGTTTTAGAGATGAAGGGTCAAAGCACAGATGAATTGAAAGATGGAAGCTGGCTCCAAGATTTAGCTTTTTCGGTGGATATTACCCAATTAAGTGGCCTTAATTTGAAATTACAAGGTAAAAATAAGCTCATCTCTCAGTTATATGTTATATATAGTTATATGTTTCATTGCAAAATTAGCTTTATTGAAGTCCCAGACGTCACATGAAAACTTGATTCATTTTCCTATGTCCAAGGAGTTGAAAAAGTGCCAATACCGAGTCTGTATTTATCTTTGGTAAGTACAAAAATTACCTGGAATTGATGTCAAAGGAATTTTGTGATTTTTCATCTTGTGAAGATCAGTTTGCATTATTGTCAGCATCGTTCACTTTTGATGTTGCTCAGGCAGAGAAAAGTCTACATATTGTACTACTGAAAATGGAGACTGACTCAACACTCAAGGGAAAGTACCTAGAAGTAGGGGTACCCGAATTTTTTATACATTCCTCAGAAATTTAAGAAGTTCAGAAAGTTTGTCATAAATATTATTGCGATGTTTGGTTCCACATATGTCTGTGAGTAGTTATTTTCGTTTATGAAGGCCACAGAAACGTCTCACAGAAACAGATTAACTTATGAACATTTGTCATCTTCGATCAATGTGAGATCTACACAGACATTCCAGTCTGATATATCGAGAATAGTTTGTCTAAAGCGATGTCAAGTCAAAATAAAAATGATTAAATTGTACTTCCTCGTAATTTAAGTATTTTGTATTTAAAGTTTACCACTAGCTGTGATTAATGTAAGACTATAAGCAGGTGCGGCCTTCGAGGCTGCAGATATGGCCGATGCGGCCCTCCATATGTCCCGAGTTTGACATGCTTTCCCTGGGGTAATCTACTCTCGTTTGTGTTAAATATACGCAACACATCGCAAAAGACACCAAATCACAGAGTTTACGGAGAACAACAGTAATTATAATTTTCTTCTGAATTTTCAAAAAGTCTGTCGTGTTTGTTTAGGATGTACGGCTACTGTAAAGATTATTGGTGATATAACGTGGAATCGGCGAGCCGAGATGAAATTCTGGCCTAGTCTGTTGCTTTCGCTTCGCAGCAATGCCCTCTTCTCACCTCCAGGTGTGTGTTATAGAGTTCGGTATACTATGATCTCTTGCCTCGGATGGCAGTCAATTTAGAACGATAATTCTCAATTCAATACGGAAGGCAATGAAAATCCAATCCACATTATTTCCCAAGGAACCATATCTAAATGCGGGGCATTCTCCCTCCTGTTTGAGGAGACACTCCCTGATAGACCACGTACTATTGACTAATTGGGTGTTGGTGAGGCTATTTAATCCATAGTTGGAGTTGTCCTCCTTAACCGGCTGCCACCCAAGATTATAATCTGTTCTGCTATTTATCTATAGATGGGGAAGATACAGGGTTGACTGGGACAGGAAATGGCTTGTAAACTTTAATGCCTCCAAAACGAAACTGCTCTCCTTTTCCCAACACAGAATCCTCCCTGTCTCCCATCAGAATGACTGTTGCCCAACTCCTCGAGAACGCCTCATTACGCCTGCTTGGTGTCACGCTGTCTACTGACATGAGGTGGGACAAATACATTGAATCAATAGCTTCCTCTATCGCAAGGCAAGTTGGTTTTCTATGTCATGCCAGAAAGTTTTTCTCATCTGGGTCCATCCGTCAAATCTATAAATCAACCATCCGTCCTTACTTGGAATATTGCTGTCATATATGGTCTGGTGCCCCCGCTGTACGTCTCGAGGTCCTCGACAAAATCTAGAGCCGAATTTGCAATGCGATACGTCCTGATCTGACATCCCGTCTACAGCCGCTTTTTCACAGACGTGTCGTGGCTTCTCGCTGTCTATTCCGACGAGCTACTTTCGCTGGTTCCCAGACTGCATGAATTTAAGCGAGATACTAGGCTGGCATCTTGGTTCCACCTTTTCACTGTCAAAACGGTTAAATGTAACTGTCACTTCTACTCAAACAGCTTCTTCTTTCGCACTTCCTGTCTGTTGAGTCCTCTTCCTCTTGTTTGCTTCCCTGATAATTATAATCTTCAAATATTCAAGTGTAATGGCAATCGACATCTGATACCTTGATCTTGTTCTCTGTCCTTCTCTGTATCCTTTTCTCAAACACGCCTCTTTACTCTTGTTCTCCGTCCTCAGTAATCCCTTGCGTTCTAATGGCACTCCTGTTTGCTTGGGTTCAATTGCTTAAAAAAAAGATAGATTCTTACTTTTCCCCAAGTGTATTTGCATGTAAGTAAATGCAATGAACCTAATTGGAATTCGAACTCAGTTATCCGTTTCCTAAACACTGAACCTCTATCCATTACTCTCTACCATGTATTCAGAAAGTCATAACAATTCAATAATAAATAAAAAAGAATCTATGAAAATCCACGATCACCTATGTGCCGAAGTACGATGACATGAAAATAATTGTTTATCTTCTGAACTTATTTTTCCTATATTTAACTTAAATAATGTTATTTGAATGTTACAGAATAGTTTAAAACTATCTTTCTGTATAGTTAAACAGAGATTTAAATACGCAAATTCATGTATTTAAGTTTTACATAAATCTAAATAATTAATTGCTCTAATATTAGATGTTTAAAAATGATTTTACAGACTTCAGCTGTGAACTTGGGATCTTGACCAAAACAGTTTCTAATTGGGCTCCGCATTTTCTATGGCTGACCCTGTCGCTTAACTTTTGAACTATGTTGACAGTTAACAGGCATTCTCTAAAAATATCTAATTAATTATTTAAAAATCGAATTAATTAATAAGAAACGAATTACTTTTTATCAAATTCGACGGAAAAATTATTTTTTAGAAGATTCTTTATAACAGTGTTTAAATTGTATTGTCGACAGACATGAAAATTGTGTAATCAAAGCAACTTGCAGTTATATAAAATTAAAGTACAAAACCTGATTTAAATATGCAGAATTAATTTTTTATTTTTGATGACTAGCTTTATGTTATTTTTAACAAATTAAATCAATTTAAAACTTCAAGTATATTCAGATTATTGCAAAATATCTTTTAATTTTTAAAATCTCCCGGACTGTCTACTTAATAAAAGAAAGTAATCCATCACTATTATTATTATTATTACGTGTTTCTGTTCTCGTTTTTATCACGAAGCTCTGGAAACAAAACTAAAAAAAGAAAGAAAGAAAAATAAGAAAATATTTTAATATTAATTAAATTAATGTGAGAATTGGAAAAATAGATTCATGATATTGCCTCACCAAGGTGAATTCTAAATTTTCTATTAATAAAAAAAAGATTCCACTTGCAGATTCAGAAACAGCGTTAAATCACTCATCTGCCATAAAAAGAGGGAAGGAAATGTTTCAAATATGACTTGCGCAAGTCGCCTTCTTTCCGACAGAATTTCGATAAGGGGAAAAAAACTGATGCAACCTGAGAATTTTATCGTTTTAAAAATGCAATTGTCAAGATATATTTCCCGCTTCTGCTTTGATAGACACCTGACAAGAAACTAAAGAGATAAATTAATGTTCGTATTTTTACTCTATCATTATATTGCAACAAACTTTAATACTTGCGACAGGTGTTAATCGGGTCTGACTTAAATTAATTAGCCTTTCACATCCCTTTCACTGTAAAATTGATGCAGTTAATATCGACTTCGTCTTTTACTGAGTAATCGATAGAGGACCATGCATTCAATCATAGACTGATCATTTTCTTTTTATTTGCAGATTAATTTTGATGAAGAGTTATAGTGCATTAAGCAATCAATGTAAATAAATATTTCAAAGATATGTTTCCTCTATATATATATATATATATATATATATATATATATATATATATATACATAATATTTTTATTTAAAAAATATTTTACATCGCGACATAAAAATTTCTATGTTTCGGAATTTAAAATTCGATGTTATAATGAAAACGATTTACTTTTGGAAACAGAAAACAATGCCGTAGCTTATTAAAGAGATAAAAAGGCGGCGGGAAGACTTCAAAATTTTGTGGGTATGTCTAGATTAACCAATCAAAAGACAGGTCAAGGCTAAAGCAGAAAAGTCAGAAATATAGGTTGGAGGTTAGGGTAGGTGTGTTATTCATTTATGTCTAGATGAACTGACATTTTTTGAGACGTGTTACCATTAACTTATATACGGTTGTGAATATAACTTTAAGATACATTTAAATAGTTATATGTATATATATATATATATATATATATATATATATATAACTATTTAAATATATATATATATATATATATATATATATATATTAGAGAGAGAGAGAGAGAGAGAGAGAGAGAGAGATTCGGTTACGGTACACATTATTGATACCACCCTTGGTTAAAAGGGTTTATTGTGCTACCAATATAAAATTTCTTAACGTTTTCAGTAGATGAAATAGTGCATTGGTAAACAATAAATTCAGCAAGACATTTATTTTGCTATGGACAATTTATGAGATTTTTACAATTACATAATTTATTACCATCATTATTGATTTCTGCTTTAGAATTACTATTATTATTTAGGTTTAAGTGTTTAATTAAAATTCTATTATTATGTTTCTTTATAATTTTTCTAGATTATCAGTACAACTATAACTTAACTTCACAGATTTTCTATATTTTTTTATTTTTATAGATTATATATTTATATTTATCATTTTATTATAGATTATATATATCCACCCAAAATCTAATCACCCTCCATCTATAATAAAACACGTATCATCATCCATAGAATATTGAATTACTATTAACTCTGCCAACGAAGATATATTTTATAAACGTTGCATTTTTTATAATAATGCTTTAAAAATAGTGGCTATAAATGCCACGATATAAAATACAGAAAGGGTAATAGTGATAGTAGGAAAAAATAGAAATAGAAAAATCATTTATTAGACACCCTCATAGTTAGCACTAAGTTAAATCAATAATTTCCTGCTTTGATTGAGAAACATTTTCCAAGTAATAATCCTCTAAGCAAGATTTTCAACAAAAATTACGCTAAAATGGCATTTCATACTATCTATTGTACACATTTTTAAACGTTTGTGGAGTATTCATAATTACTAATTAGGTTTGGCTTCAATTTTTAATATAAATAGCTTCAAGAATTTAGTTTTTGTTTATTTTTTCGTGAAAACTATGGAGCTATTTTTGACAAGGTTTTCCCTGAATTTTGAATATGGACAGGTAAGTTGTAAATGTTTGGATATGTTGGACGTATTATTATTATTAGCCGCCGTGAGAGCGTTGTTGTCGTGTGTCCAACATAAATATTATTTATTACCGTTGAAGTTAAAATCTCCCAAAGGATATTTAAATTTATAAGCAATGTTGGTTTTCTGCAACACGCTAGTAGGAGGGGAAGAGTCATTACGAATGATTTTATTAGATATAGTGGATTTAGTGTAGTATATAATATTAAAATGTGTACAGTAGATAGTTAGAAATGCCAAAGTTTGTACTAATAGTTCTTTCCTTTATTTTTCTACTACTAATTTCATGAAATCTTTCCAAAACATACCTAGTTACCTCCACTTAAACGGTGTGGGCACCCATGCCGTGACAAAGTATTGCTCACTCCACATATATTTATCCTGTAATTAACAATATGATGATGACATTGTGCTATGTCGAAAGTATTCGGAAATAAATATAATATGTATCAACACGGCGATTTCCTCTCATCTTTCAATAATGTCTAGGAAAAGCTTATCCGTTAATATGAAAGAATTCAATCGAGACAGTGCATGTACAAATTTTTCAATGAAACATGTCTCAATGGAAACATACTGCCGAAATATACGCATATATATATATATATATATATATATATATATATATCTGTGTGTGTGTGTGTGTGTGTGTGTGGATATAAACCAAATAATTAGATATTAGGAACTATATATATATATATATATATATATATATATATATATATATATATATATATATAATGAGGGTCGCAATAAAATGTGCACACTCCCTAAATGTCTATACATACAGTGTTAATTGATTTGCAAACAAAGTTAATTGTTAAAATTAAGCTAAATGAATGCTTAATGATTTACAAAGAAGATTAACAATTTAAATTAAATATAAAACAAAAGTAAATACATATTTATAAGTATTCAAACTGACGACGAAGTAAAAAATATGTACATTTTTGGGGATAGCATATATATATATATATATATATATATATATATGTGTGTGTGTGTGTGTGTGTGTGTGTGTGTGTGTGTGTGTGTGTGTGTGTGTAAGAGAATCGTGAAAAGCTTTTGGCCCGAGGAAGACAGGTTTGTCCTAAAATATGGTCTGATTCTGGGAAACGAAATGAGTTGCGAATTTTCACGCACACACACACGCACACATGCACACACAGAGACACAAACACGCACATACACAGACACACACGCACATATATAGCGAGAGAGAGAGAGAAAGAGAGAGAGAGAGATTTGTTAAGCGATAATTGAAAAATTGCTGCGATCTTCGAAACTCACTTATTACATATAATATATATGCCTATATGCCAAAAGTACATTAATAAAAACTTATGGATAATATCAAAACAAATAATTTATCCAATATGACTTGCATTGCTTCTAATTTCCAGACGTTCCTCAACTTCGTGGCTGTTTGGCTGTGTACAGCGTCATTTGTACACAAATAATTGACTTCTAGGTAGATGAATCCTGGCAAATATAATACTAATATATTTTAATAAATACCGACGTTCACATTTCTTCGTTTGTAGGAGATTAATGGCAACATTTTAAAAACGCCCATTCTGAAAAGTTTTTCACCCAAAAATATTTTTACAATAGACCAATGACCTTCAAGGTGCACTTTTTTGTAGTGTACTTTTCTAGAATCTTTTAAGAGTCTTGGATCCCACTTTTAACTCGGCAGATAGCGTAATCATGGATGTTTTGTGTAACTTCCAATTTTAATCCTAAGGGCGTTAATGACACTAATTCTACTGGATGTCATTTACGTATGCCAATAGTTTTCTTGACATTATAGACAGTGTGCAAAGTTAAATCAGTTATGTTGGGAATCATTTTAAGGACAATTTATATCTGAAACACGTATTAAACCTTTTGTTGCTTGTCTTTTTACGAAACCATCTGCTACAAAATATACATTAATTATACATAGTATCTTCTTTGTTTTGCAGTCAATTTTGATATATTTTTTATCGAATTCTATTGCTATGACTGATAAAAGTGGACGATATGAAATTTAAGTTGAAATACTACAGCAAATCTTTTTACCCAACGCTTAAAGTTTTTCGCTTGTGTCGGATCCTCAACTGATAAAAATTTCCACCAATAAAGACTCTGAGAATGTTAAGTGGGAGTTAAATATTTTGTGAAGTCAACAATGTGTGTGTATATGTGATTATATAGACAAACATGTGTACGGTTTGTAGGTTTTTGTGTAATTAACGACTTCGTGCATTATCGTGTTCATAGAAAAAATTACAGTAAAAAGAAATATATCAGATCATAATTCTGTGTCATCATCGATTACGTCTCTATCAACTATATTGTAAAAATAATGACACGATTGCAATATCTTAAAAGAATTAAGAAAACAATCCGGCTCTTATAAAATTACTAGAATTTAATCCGCCGTCACACGAACAGAATAAAAAATAAAATATAAAGAATTATATTAATTTCTTTCTATCTATCTATCTATCTATCTATCTATCTATCTATCTATCTATCTTTTTCATCTCAGTGGAGTCAAATTCTGATTTCAGATTAACTCATTTTGCTGTGGAGTCTTGTCAATGCAAAGCATGGTTCATTAACATTACATGGTATTTAACTCAATTTAAATTCAAGTTTAGAACAAGAACAAAAATCTTCCTCATATCCGGCTGTTTTTCTTGTATCAGCTTAGTGCTTTCCTTTCTCATCTACTTATTGTTGGTGCAGTTGATTCGTTTCCTTGAACAACAGTTTAAATTTACCTGTGTAACAAAATTAAATATAAAATAGAAATGGAAACAGAAGGTAAAGAAAATACGATAGGGCTGAGATGTACAACAGAATGGATGGAGGAATGAGTCTTTCAGGCTTCTTAATTAAATTTTGAAGTAAGAATAATAAACGTTAAGGCATAAGTAGAATAAATTCAGACAACAAGAAAAGAGGATTAGAAAAGTAAAATAAGAAAGAGGAAATAGATCGAGAAAAAAAAACAAATTTAGTTTAACGATAACAAATTATGCTAAATATGTTGATTGGTTGATAATGTGGAAAAGAAAAACGGAAAACTTTGTAGAATTATTGCAACTTGTGCAAAAGTTTCTAGTACTTTCTTTTTTGAAAACTGGAAACTTAATTCTTATTTTTATTAAAACACACACAGAGATACTGAAGACAAAGGTTTTCTGTTGTTCCATGAACTTATTCACATGCGCAGAACTGTAATTTTATACCCCAATACCGTCAGATCACGAGAAAATTATGACGACGACGACAACGTCGATGATGAAAGAAAGAAAGAAAAAAAAGAAAATGGATGTGCCAAAAAGAAATGTAAAAATGAAAATTACGATCTGATTTCCAATTTTTATAACGAATGAAGCTAAAAAGTGAAAAATAAGCCAACAGAATGAAGTGAAGAAAAAAAAAGTTCACGAAGAGAGGAAGAGAATAATAATGAAAATGAATGAAAGAAGCAAAGAAAAAACAAAAACAAAGGGAACGACAAAAGAAAAAGAAGCAAAAAAGAGAAATCGTTTTAGTGAGATAACTGAAATAGAAATAATTGATTTGTCTTTTACTCAAGATACACTTATCAGGAAAAATATAGTACTTCAATTTGAAATGTGCTTCATCCCCGACCCCGATAAGTCACATAATTTAACGTAAACGTTCAAATAAAATCCAATGCATCCAGCCACTTCAATAAAGTTTGTGTTAAACCTGGATTTACTATTACTTCTTTATCGTCTACAGATACAACACAAGGTGACAGGAAAATGAAGATAAAACAGGAAACGTTCTATCTGATCAGAAATGGACAGCTAATTTAATTTAGCCAATTAGAGCTTCACTCTAAGAAAAAAAAGCATGCCAAGATTTGCCTCGGCACAGTTACACACCCTTGCAATCACTGTGGTCGGTCACAAGAATTTGGAGCCAATCTGAGAGGCGATACTCTGACTTTGCAAGGGAAGTGAAATATGATTGTTGCTCAGATAAAAAAGAGTGTGGCGCCATTCGAATTTATCAGCTCGCAAAACAGACTCTGAAGAAAACAGTCTTTCTTCCATGATTTCTCTGACGCATTTAAGCAAGAACAACCCAAGAGGATGAAAAGAGAAAAATCATAGCAAAAAGAGATGTATTGATATCATTTTCTGGTAAATATTTCGATGAAGCCATTGATAATAATTAGAAACGGCTTATTCATCCATGATATATATATGAGTATATAATCTTAGTCTTCACTGATTTTAAAAAGAGCAACTTAATAATAAGGGGTTGGTATTAGTGCGAATATTTGAATGTGTTCAGTACACAAAGACGAGTTTAAATTATATTAAAAACAACTAATTACTGCACTAATAGATAGATAGATAGATAGTATACAAAACAACGATTGCCTAATACGACAATAACTCTGAAACGTCTTATTTATGCAAAAACCAACAACGAACTCTTAGAAATGTAAAAACAGTTTAAAATGTGTAGACAACGAAGTCAACGAGAAATTTGAAAATGCAGATAAAATTCAAAGATTATAAAAGTTAGAAAATATTGAAATAGTTGAAATGTTTGAAAATACACATATGTGCATGTTTACTATATGTAAGTATATCGATATTTACATACATACAGGTTACGCCAGTTATTTGAGAACACACCTATAGTTGACGATGAATGGAGGATGAACAAATATCATCTTAGGCGGCATGCGTGAATTTTAACCTTCCTGTTTCCTATCAAGAACATCAGCATGGCAGTGTTCAGTCTGGCACAGGAAATGAAAACGCATAATGTGCTCGCAGCACCAGCCGCCAAACAGATCGACTCACAAATGATCAATGTTCATGTGAACAAGAGGAACGATGATTGGCTCTGCTCGAATTCGTTGCAGATACTCATATTGATAAAGAGGGCCTCTATGCGTTAATCTTGATAAATCCACAGAGTTAAAGTGAAGATCTTATGACATGTCTCCTGTAAAGAAGAGAACTGCAATAATCAGAAGGTCGACCACAGGTCAATACAAAAAAGCAACACATTTTAATTAAAAAGACATAAAAAAAAAAACATCGATTAGTTTGTAATGCACAGAATTCAATATCATTGCACGCAAATAGAAGGAAAGAAAAACATCTTTTCTAGATCGAATCTACAGCGACTGATAAACTGAATAAAAACGCGAAAGGAAATAAGAAGGAAAGTGTGAACAAGAAAGAAATCTGGTATTGCTATTTCACCAAATAACAATCAAGACACATGAATAAACAACAAAGATGTCACAATGCAATATATCACAGAGCGCAAAGTGGAATAAGAGAACGGAATTTAATACGTTTTTCATACGTTATCCTTTCTGCGTAGAATTCTGACTCCAATTCTCGTTCTAATTAATACTCCAGAGAATACATTGTAAATTAGAAAGAGAGAGAGAGACAGAGACAGAGAGACAGAGACAGAGAGAGAGAGATAGAGAGAGAGAGAGTGTGTGTGATAGGTAAATTGTCACCATTATATATTTTTAATTTCGCGCATGCACGTTGTTTTTTTTATTTTGTTGAGTGTACAGTATAGTAAGGTCATTTGGCCATCATCTGTGAGAAAAAAAAAGCTACATAATGCAATTCATGGTATGCTATGCTGTTTGGCATTTGAGCCGGAAGCTCCAATACTAACATTTTAGAGTATTTGGGTATCAATCATAGGACAGTGCAGAGGATTCGGAAAGAGTTGGATGAGTCTAATGGTGATTACGAAGGCGTTTGAAGTGATCACTGGTGGTGGCGACATTATACCTCGATACATCTTCCTGTAGTACCACAGACTCAACGCGGAGGCCTACATCAAGTGCCTTGAGGAGGTAGTGCTGCTCTGGGTCAAGTGGTTAAACGCAAGACGACCCTATGTCTGGTAACAAAACCCTGCACCATGCCATACAAGCAGAAGACACCAGTCATGGCTTTCAGACAATTTTTGCGACCACAACACGCTTACATATGGTCACCTAACTTTTAAGATTGCACGTCCCTTGATTATTATGTGTGAGGCGCAGTTGAGCAAGAGACCAACAAAACTCCTTGTAACACCAAACATGAATTGAAGGCGAGGATTATGGCAGCATTCACCAACTTAAACAAAAGACCGCCTTAGAAGAGTTGCAGGAAATTCCGAGGTCGTCTGGAGGCCGTGGTTGATGCTAATGGCGATTTTATTGAATAAATTTACTTTTTAGTATTTCAATATATTTTTGTGTAATTTTGGTTAATATATTAATATATTTGTTAAAATGTGATGTCTGTTATTTTCATTTTTTTATCCATCGTACCTAGTATATATATATATATATATATATATATATATATATATATATATATATATATATATATATATATATATATATATGGATAAATTTACCGACCAAATTGTTAGTGACACCTCCTATGTATAAATATAATTATTTGTTCTTAATTTGAATATCAATCTACATGGGGTAAATTGATATTAAGGAAATTAATATTTATCAAATTATATTAATTTCTTTTTTTTTCTTTGTAACTTTTCATTAAATTAAACGCATCCATGTCTTTCAGGGTGTGGGTCATCATGACACACCATATCGTCCTGTAGATCTTAACAACATTTTTTCCCCTTTACTATCACTCCCAGTTCTGCTATTTACACAAGCTCGTTAGATAAGTTAATCGCTGTTTCTCTCTGCCCCTCTTGCCTGCCGTATGTCTTGTGAGAGTCAAGTTGTCCAAGCCTTCTTTCCTCGTTATATAGCCCAGAAACTCAACTGTCTATTTTTGATTCAAAGCATGCGTTCTTTTCATTCCCATTTTCCATAAAATTTTATCTCACATGATCTATTCACACTTCTATCGCTTCAAGTCTCCGCTTCATCTGTGAGGAAATTGTTTACTATGTAGATTACATCGCAATTTTGCATTATTTGCTTGTTTGCTACGAACCTTTTTGTGTTACTTAATATTTCTTTAGCTTTTGAGGGGCATCTTTCGCTATTCTAACGCATCTTTAGTTTTCCAAATTGTTAAATTTATGGACTTGATTGATTTGGATGTCTCCAATTTGTCGATCGGATTTTTGCTTCGCTCTTCCCTATGACTGTATATTCTACGGTAATAAAGGAATGCAAGAAGAAAGAACACATCGATATTGTCTTTCGCACTTAAAACACCATCATATACTTTGAGTTTCTAAAGAAAAGGGGAAAAATAGATAGTTAAATGGGAGGGTGTAGTCGTATCGACGAGTATCACTTGTTATTCTTTATTAATACACTAAATGAATTAAGCTATTTATTTTTAAGGATAATCATCTTCGGAAAAATAAAAGATATCAATAATATTAATGCTACCTTAATTCACTTTAAACAGATCATTGGGTTTAATCAATGTATGGAAGAGGAAACAAATTATTATACCGATGTTTAAGGAAAGGTTAGGAAGAATGAAAAATAAAGAAATGGTTAGAAAGAAAGGATGAAAGAAAGAAGATACCTACAGGAGAAAATGTTTAAAGAATTATGAAAGAGAATATAATTTATTTTAAAAGATACCACTGAAAAAGAGGGAATAAATAAAGCAGGTGAAAAAGAAAACAAATAAAAAACAGACGAAAGAAAGAAATAAAGAAAGGAATAAAGAAAGAAAGAAACAACGTAAAATTAATTGAGATAATAAGAAACTTAAATGACAGAAAGAAAGAAGAAAAAAAGAATTTGAATGATTGAAAAGAAAGCAAGATAAAAGTCGAGCAAATAATAGAAAAGACAAAAATGTGAAATGAATACGTGATGAAAATAGAAAAAGAAGTAAAAAATGAAAAAGAAAGAAAGGAAAGAAAGCGAAAGTTAAAAGCTTAAGATGGAGAAAAGAGAAAGAAAAAAGATTAAAAATTGATAGAAAATTGTTGTATTCGGAATGCAGAGAGAATCGATATTTAATCTCTACGACTTGCTTTTTCGATCCGATTAATATTCGAAGTATAATCTCAATCATAGGCCACCTGACCAGATGAATCGATACAGTAAGAAAAATAAATTCATACGCACACTATATTTTCCTACTTTTTTTTCTTTTCTTTAGATTTCTTTTTAATTTTTCGTTCATGACTTATCCAGAAGTCAATATCAGTTTTGTTAATGCCAATATTCCTCTTCTTTTACGTGCCGTGTTCCTTCAGGACGTAGGCGATCATGACCCTCTACCACCTCCTTCCCTTGTAGCTCTTAATAACTTTGTCTTTTTGCTATTTCTCCCAGACCCTGTTCTGCCATCCACATGCTCAAGCCCATTAAGTATGTTTCGCCTTGCTTTCTCCTGTCCCTCTTTCCCTCTATCCATCCTGTGAGTATCAGATTTTCCAAGCCACCCTTCCTCGTTACATGCCCCCAAAATTTCAGCTGTCTCTTCCTGATATTAAGTATAAGTTTCCTCTCTGTTTTCTTCGTCGTTGCTCATATGTTCAGTCCATGGTATCCGCAGCATCCTTTTGTAGAACCACATTTCTTTTGCTTCGGGTCACTTCTTCATCTTTAATTAAAAAGTCTGGCCTGATTTTGCTCCGCGCTCTATTTATCATAATTCAAATAACGAGTATTGTTATGTGGCCCATTAAGCTGATTGTTCTGTGGAGTTCACATTCGTTGTGCCTGGTTTCTTAGGTAGTGCTATGAAAATAGATCTGCTTAGGACTTCCGCTACGTCACCACTGTTATAGATTTCATTTATTATTTCTGTAATCTTGCCTATGCAAAAATCATCTAAGGATGCCAGCATCTCTATTGAAATTCCGTCTGGCCCC
Organism: Acanthosepion lycidas; assembly: GCA_963932145.1. NCBI lineage: Eukaryota > Metazoa > Mollusca > Cephalopoda > Sepiida > Sepiidae > Acanthosepion > Acanthosepion lycidas. The sequence continues at coordinate 35,092,177 of OZ010604.1, read as the reverse complement.
GCCGCTTTGTTTCTGTTCAATTTATTCAGTGCAGCTTCCACTTCGGTTTTTAGCATTTCCGGTTAGTTGTTTTTTTTGTGCAATGCCGGTTGTTCTCTTTCGTTGTTGGATAGATCTCGTACTAGCGCTGAAGAATTTTTTCTCTAATATGAACATTCCGTCCTTTGATTATATGCAGTCTGTTGATGAGCGTGTCTTCTATTCTGTTAGTTCCGTTATTTGTATGCATATCTCCTTGTTCGTGATACTCATTTTGTATTTCTGCACATTTTTCGTTAAGCTATTCTTCTTTAGCCTGCCAGCGTTTGTACCTTCTTTAATTGTGTAGTTTTCTGTATTCCGTCCCACGCCTTGGCATTGTTTTCTGTCCTCTTTGCACCATATCGAGAATCTTATCTGTGATCCATTCATTTTTTTTCTTCTCCGTACATTCTCCTTTGGGATGATGTCGTTTGCTGAAGCTTCTTTTAGTGTGTCCCATTTTGAGATTCCATTTCCATTTTGTCCCTCGTATCTCTTTTTTTCACACTCTCTCTATATTTTTTCTTCAGGTTCATGTCGTTCAGAATTCTGTTATATTGCAATTTGTGTGCTTCTTCAGTTTCCGTAGTTTCATATAACAGGAAGTGGTCGCTTCCGCAGTCAACACTTGGATAGATTATGCAGCGTAAAACTTCATTCCTGAATCTTTTATTGATAATTACGTAGTCAATTTGGTTTTTAGTTTCTCCTCCAGAGCTTCTCCATGTCCATAATCGGATTAGATTTTCTTGGAACTACGATTTGGTTATTATCTTTTCATTGGCCATGTATCATTGGACCCATTTTTCTCTGCGTTCGTTGCGGGTTCCTAGTCCGAATTTGTCAGCTATCTCGCCTTCCCTCACCTTGCCTAATTTGGCATTCTGGTCTCCCATGATATTTATAACTTCGTGTGATTTGCACTGAGCCTTGGCGTTGTTTAGCATGGAGTAGAGAAAGATTTTATTTCTTCTTCCGTACTTTGTGCTGTCGGTGCATACATTATTATAACAGATATATTGAAAGGCTTTCCTTTCAGTTTAACTACAAGAATTCTTTCAAATTATTGAAAGTATCCCCGAACGCCTTGAAATCTTGATCAGTCCAATACATTTTTCATTTGTTTCTTCTCTGCCTGCATATATAATTCTGTGGTTGTCACCGACAAAATCTCCGTTGTTACACATACAACTAAAATATCGATATTTAACCTACTCGTCGCCTGTTTTACAGTTGTTTGGCGTTCTAACTTTACATATCCCGAGAGTTATTTTTTTGTTTGATGCGAGCAGTAGTTGGATGACGATCTGGTGACACCTGTCGCTCCTTTCCGGGTGTGGGATAAGTTCCAAAGCATTATATCAGCTTTACGCCGTTTATGCTAGCAATCGCTGGCTGTCGGTCAGGAGACACCTGATGTCAAGTCGGTCCTTACCAGGCGAGCAGTTCATTCCCATAAACCTAACCCCCAACATACCGTTATGTTTCATAACCTGTTTGTTAATTGTCATAATATGACTTGTGATTAATAGTGGAGTGGCTTTTCCACTGTGGATTATGGAGACATCGCTTCTAGCTAGCTAGGCGTTGACTCTACGAGAGTTCTTCCGCTCTTTATTAGGTCTAACACGCAAGAACAAAGAGTGGGGTAGCAGGCTTAGTCGCCAGCACTCCGATAGCGAAATAATTACACCCCTCACACACACACACACACACACATATATATATATAAAATAGAGTAGATAAGTTGGTTAATAAAACAAAGGGTACTGACGTGATCAATACGAAAAACATTTATAAATATTAACCACATGACAGAATTGAAGTACAGAGATTAAGGTTCCCTGTTCGGAATACAGCGTGGGAACAGAGGGAAAGAGGGAATACAAATAAAATGAAAGAGAAAAAGAAAAAAAGAGTGAGGAAAGGAATAGCACAAAAAAGGGGAGAAAGAATTTTAGGGGAAAATCATTATGCGAAAAAAAATAAACTGAAATAAAAAATAACAAAATACTAATGATAATGATACGAGATAAAGTCAGAGTGTACAATGGCAATAAAAATAAACAAAATAAAAGAGAAAAAAAGGAAAGGAATAGTACAAAAAAGGGGATAAAGAATTCGTTCGGCAAATTATTGTAAGAAAATGGGGGGTGCGGAAAAATAAACTGAAATAAAAAAAAAATAAAATATTAACAATAAAAGAGAAAAAATATACAAAAATCGATGTGTTGTGAACATCAGTGTATCAAACAGTGTGTAAATATATACTAGCTGCCACAGTCCTTTAGGGACAATGACTTGCGAGTGGCAAGGAAGAGCATGTCCGATCTTGTTTATGTAAGTTTCTTTAAGTTATTTTCAAGTTGTCTTCTAATGTTGAGTTAAGTAAAGTTTCCTTAAGTTATATTCATTTTGTCTTTTCGTGGAGGTGAGTGTTGTCAAGGTGAGTTTCAAAATACATAATTAGAAGAAAGAGTCCACGTGTGCTTTATATAGTTTATAAAATAGAGTAGATAAGTTGTTTAATAAAAGTAAATAAGTACGAGTTTATCGTTACTTGGGAATTTTCATGCAGCAAGGGCGAACTATCATTATTGTTTCGTCCGTGTGTTTGATTTATTGAAATTTTCATCTTTGATAATGGCTTGTGCAACCTGAAAGCTTAGATTGGATTTAAACATGTATCAATATGGTGTTTTCCTTTCGTCTTTCAACGATAATGTGATTAAGCTTACCAGACAAATATGAAAGGAACTTACTTAAAATAGACAAAACTTGTCTATATTATTTAATGAAACATGCCTCAATGAATAATTACTGCCTAAATATACACAATTTAAATTGCATGATCCAGCAGCCGACCAAACTATCAACACTTGGAATTATAAATGTAGCCTTGTGAAAAGGCAAATTGAAATAGCCAAGGAAAAATTGAATACCCTTAACAGCAAGAAACTGGACATCTATGATAAACTAAAAGATATAACTACCCTGGACCAACTGGAGGAAATTTACACATAGACTCACGGAAATTACCAACAAATCTGAAGCTCAACACCGATTTAAAATTATAAAAAAAACGGAATGCATTATACAAAGGTAATATCACTTTTCCTAACAAAATTGATAAATTCATCAACCTTTCCAACTATGAACTTACTAAACACCAAAAAGAATTACTTAACCTTGGACCTAACTGTCATATATACCGTAAATATAATCGACTTTTTAAAAAAATTAGAAATCGAGACGCTATACCAAAATCATTGCTAAACTTCAGGATGAACAATTAATAGGAGCGACACCAGAATTTAAAGACTTACCTAAGGCCGTGGCGTTCAAGGATCGGCATGATAAAAGCAGAAACTCTTCAAAAATACTTTCAAGGGAATTCCGTCGAATCGTAGAATTTGAACTTTAACGGTCTGCTAGCTTGGTTAATGTTTGCTCGGAAATAATTCTTCATAGAATGGAATATAGATTAGAATACCTAACTGATTTAAAATCTTTACATTGCCATATTTATTATACTTAACTAAATTTTACTTTACGATATGAATTAGAATATTACATACATTAGTCACTTTAATGTTATTTTTTGGCATATACGTCATAAAAGAGAAAAATAATCCAAGTAATATAAAGTTTAATTTTTTTAATGATATACAGGTGGTGAAATCTAGATAAAAATAAAGGTAAAATAACATTAAAATTCGTATTAACCTTCAAATTTCAATAAACTAAGTTGGAAAAAGGAATTGATGCTATTGCATAAAGAAAGATAAAAAAATGAATAATGGAAGGTCTAGTGGAGCTTGAATCGAAATCCGATTAATTCGGTGTCAGTTAGAATTGCTACCCTTGGGTCATCAACGCCCTTTTAATAGGCACTGCTAATTTTATGCATATTGTTTTTACAAATGGGAACGAACATTTTAAATTTTAAATTTTATATTTTTTTAAAAAATCCGCGTATTATTAAATTAATTTATTAATATTAAGTTGGTGCAAAAATAATGACGTAATAATGTCGTTTTTTGACGTTATTACGTCATTATTTTTGCACCAACCTAATATTAATTATAAAGTTAAAATATTAATTATAAAATTTAAGGGATTAAGTTACCCCGTTTAAGCCAATTAATGGATAAACAATAAAAGTAAACTCAATGAAATTAAAATTATTATATTCCAATTAATTTACAGAAGTGAGAATATTTTAGGTTTGGGGTTAGATTTCAAAGTCAAATTAAAATGAATTACGTATTACAAGTACAACTAGGGTATATTGAGGGTGGTTACGCTGCTATGTTTAAAACATAAGAGGGTTAATTCGTAGATTAGAAATTTCTTTAGCAAGGTTGTAGGGTTAATTCTTGTATGTTGACAATTTATTGCCGTTTCAGATTCTCCGATTCAACAGATTGTCCTTGCTCGAGTATTTAATTATTTGTATTTTCTCCTGCAGGCAGAGAAAACACGGTTCATCTAATGACTTCGAGATTCTAACTTGTTTTAGGATTTTCCATTTTCATCTTTAGGTGTTTTATCTTTGTCCTTTAATTGCCAAACATACTTGAAAAGTGAAGTCATGTTTCGTTTATCTGAATTACTAAAAGATGTGATATGGTTATAAAAGCATTTTTTGAAATCGTTCATTGTGTTACCGACGTAAAAGAGTTCTGAAGTCCTAGGGTTTTCAATACACCCGTATATTATGGATTTTGTTAAACACCTGTTGGATAACGGGCAGTGGTTGGGATTTTTACAATTACACATGTTACTTGTAGTAGACCCCGTAGGGTCAACCCTAGTATACCCGCTACTCTTGTTATATAATTTTATATTTTAGTATTGTGTGATTTAATTATTCTTTCTAAATTATTTATGCAACTATAGCTAAGTGTGTTACGGTTGAAAGTTTTTCTCAGCGAGATATTTTTAGGGAAATGTTTTTCAATTAATTTTAAGAACTTATGTCGTAATTTAGTACGCACTAATTGATTGTATGGAGGATTATATCATATGATCTTCCTTTTTCTGATTGTTTTCTTGGAATATTCATAATTTTCCACAAATTCAATTTTTGAAGATTTATAACCACTATAAGAATTTTGTCATAGATCGTCTTATGTTTTTCAAATATTTCTTTGCTATAAGGAGTGCTGGTTAATTCGCCGTTCTACTGATGATGGAATATGTTTGATTACGGACGGTGGGTGGTTGGAGCCAGGATGTATATACTCTGGGTCAGCGTTATTTTTCATGTAAGGTTAGAAATTATTTATCGTTAAATTAAATGTAACATTTAGGAAAACAAACTTGTTTAATATTAGCATTTATAACTACTTTAAGAACATACGATTTAAACACCCTATCTATTATTTTTCTAATTTTATCGACCCTACTTCTAGTATATTCATTAATTACCATTAGACCATCGTCTCTATAAATCCCCACACTGTTTATGTTAATTTCATCAAATGCTGTAAGGTTATACAGGAGAAATAGTCCAACTAAGTCTGAAGATTCTTCAGAATCCAGAGACTCCATTGATAAGTCAAAATTATCTGATGAATTCTTAATCCACTGTTCGTTTTCAGGTATTAATATTGATTTCCTGCAGTTCATAATAATGTTAATTTCTTCTTTCGTAATGTCCGAATAAAATTCGGCCAATTCTAAACTGACGGATAAAAATCAACAATATCAGACTAAATGAAGGTACCTTTACTTTTGTTTCCAAGGTTTTTAAACCAGTCGATCACTTCAGACGTACCTCTCCATTGTATTAGGTTCAGTTGGGGTTTTTTGGGGTGGGGGGGATTTGACACGTTCCAAGATTCCTTTATTTATTTTTCCGATCTAGGATCTGGTTGAATTGATAATTCTAGTTGGTAATTTCCGTTGGAATTCCGGTTTATGGTCTTTTAATAACACATAAGCCTCATTTGTGAAGAGTTTAGGCACTCTATCACTTATCTTTAATTTATCAGTAATTTGTTTAACTGGAGAGTTGATAGCCTTAACATAATTAAATTTGTCAAAATTTACTTTATTATAATTACTCATTAAGCTATTTTTTATGAGAGTATTATACTCTTTAGGATTCATTTTATAGAAATTGGAAATCTTATCAGATTTTACAAAAATCTGCTCCGACTTCTTTATATTCCGAACTAACGTGACCAGATGTTTTTGGAATTTATTTTTTAGGTATTGGAAAGTGATGTTATTTATAATCTCGTCCTTCTCAAAGTTTACTAGATTTGGCAATATGCGGTGCAGTATTTCGGTTTTCAAATCCATAGTTTTCATTTATGTTGTTAGCTTTACATCGGTTGATGTAGAAATACGCTTTTAATTTCATCCTTCGCATCAGATCTTCAGTCTTGAGGACTAACTTCTGAAAATGTTCCTGTTTGTTTGGGATAGGAATATTTTTCAGCGAAATGTCGAAATTAATTTTGTCCATGTTCGTAGATTACATAATTCATGCTAGAAAGTGTTCGACCATAACAGAAGCAAATTATATATACATACATATATATATATATATATATATATATATATATATATATATATATATATATATATATATATATATGTACACATTATTCTAGGATCATTTTCCAGCTTATTCAAGATGATCTTCGCCCTGTCTAACTTTATAACTTTTTCTTCTCGACTAACAAGTTGCCACACAGATTTCACGTACGATTTCATTTTCAAGTATTTTTTTTTTCACAGCTTTTGCGACTGTCAAAACTGAAACTTCTCTCTCCCGTGCCAAACGTCTTATGGATTGAGGTTGATCTTTTGTAATTGATGTCTTTAGTTCTAAGTTGAAATTGTGATCCCTCTTCCTGTTGTCACCTCCTTCCTCTCTACTGTTCCCTCTTTCTTAAACTTATTCACTTTCACTTGATGGTTCTTGAAATATATATATATATATATATATATATATATATATATATATATATATATATATATATATATATATATATATATATATCGGACAATTTTGGTGTTACACCCGGTATATATATATATATATATATATATATATATATATATATATATATATATATACACACACAAGGAACGGGAGATTGTAATATATCAATTTTTTTTCAAACCACATTACAAGAAGGGAGAAATATCATATCATACCGTGGAATAGACCAATTTTAAATTTACAAAACTGTTTTGCCAAATAAGAACCACATTAGCGATACCTTTTCGTCAGGGATTAACAAGAACCTGACACACACTACACTATGTTCACGTCCATTGTTTCATCTCTGAGAAAGCGTATATAAATATCAATGTGTATCACTTTTACGCATGGATGAATTCGGCGATGCACTCTTATTTTCATGTTAAAAGCCTTTTTAACAGTATCGTTCAGTTGTTACCTGCATACAAGGCAAAAAAAAATAAGAGTTATTGACCAGAAGCCCATACAGTAACATCCACCAGTAGGTCAACCTAATAAAATAGGATCCATTACTTTCGGAATGTTCCTCGTCTATTCATATGCGTGACTTAAGCAGTTTGAAGCCAAAAACCATTTTGTGTATATCTAACTAGGATTTTTCTAATTTCTAGAACTTGTAAATATGTAGAAAATTAGATCTGTTTGTGTGAATATAAAAAATCTAAGATAGTAAAATGCAAAGTCAGAATTAAACTAATTTAATAACGAGAAGAAAACACCTGCTATATTCGAAACTTACTAGAATCGACTGTGACTTGACATAAGATGACGTCATTTTTTACTTAATCTTTAACTTCAAAATTGGATTTTTATCTATCATTTGTAATTCTCTCCAGCTTTGCCATAATGTTTGTTTCATTTGGTCCTATTAATTTTCTTAATTTTTATGAATAGAATTCCAATAATATTTCGCAATATTTGTTATCAATCAAATATTGAGTATATACATTCATGTTTTTTAACTATATCAATATCACTATCTATCTATCTATCTATCTATCTATCTATCTATCTGCATTTGTGTGTGCATTTATATGCGTGTGCATATATATATATATATATATATATATATATATATATATATATATATATATATATATATATATATATATATATATATATACCGGGTGTAACAGCAAAATTCTCCATGCGTTAGATTAAGTTTCAATCTTAGAAATAATCAAAGATATCTTACTGGAATTCTCCGAGTTTTTCTTTTCTCTTTCTAGCTGAATAACTCAAAGTCTTTTTCAGTGGTTTTTACGACAAATGGTGTCAAGATGGATTTAGATATTAAACATTTTGCAGGGCGAGTAATTATGCTATGACACGATTTGGACAATTTTGGTGTTACACCCGATATATATATATATATATATATATATATATATATATATATATATATATATATATATATATATATATATATATAATGGAAAGACAGATAAATCTATTGATAGATGAAGAAGATTTAAACACTTTATTTAGGAACGTGATAGATAGATAGATAGATAGATAGATAGATAGATAGATAGATAGATCCAAATGATCACTCATGCATATATCAATAAAACAAAGTATTTTTAAGACAGTTATCAGAAGCCTCTTGTGTGTCGGCCACGAACTGCAGCTTGCATCGAAGCAAAGAACAGAGACGCGCATTACTGATGTATTGAGCTGAGAGCCAAAATCGATAACATTATTTGCTAAGTGAAGGAATTGTAATATTCCAAATGCTTCTGATATCTCTATGATTGGATGCGAAGTAAGTGCGACATTACTGAAATGAAAGGTTGGAAATGAAGAGAAACGACAAAACGATGTACGTCTCTCATTTGTTATTGTCACTGAGAAGACAGTTGCATCTTTTTATCGTCTTATAGAAAAGATATTGGTATCAAAATATTCTGATTTTTTTTTTACTTTTTAAAATATAAGGAAAAACACAATTGAATTCTGTGAAAGTTCACAATATAAAATCGTTTGCCAAAACAGACATTTTTTGTTGTCTCTTTCATTTTATTTTTTACCTAAATTTTTAGCTATATTTTTTACTTTTTTAGCTTTCAGCAGCATTCTTGGGTATTCTTGATATGGGAGAATATGACATATATATATATATATATATATATATATATATATATATATATATATATATATATATATATATGTGTGTGTGTGTGTGTGTGTGTGTGTGTGTGTGTGTGTGTAAAAATATATAGAAAATAGGAAAGAACTGGTTAGGTAAATAATCCAAAGTTCTTTAGTATTTTTGTTATTATTTTTAAATAACAGTGTTCGATACAAAAGTAGAGCATAAATATAATTATTTATTTAAAAATATGATTCCAACGCTACATAAGAGTTCTCATGTTTCAACACAAGAGCTGAAAACTTTTCGACTCTTGTTTTGAAACATGAGAACTCTTATGTAGCGTTGGAATCATATTTTTAAATAAATAATTTTATTTATATATATATATATATATATATATATATATATATATTTGACTGAATTATATATGTGTAGGAGGAGATATATAAACGCGATCGTAGGTTACAATTATGTACCAACAGGAAACACTGAAGATGTTAGAACGATGAAATATAAAGTTTTTAAATTTAAGTTGTTTGGAAAAGTAATCTACTCAGTTTACCTATTTTTTTTTGTTTTTAAGCATCATACATTGTGATAGAAGAAGATCTGCCAAAAAAGATGAGGTAAATTTCCAGTGTTTTTGAAGTGTTTGTAAAAATTCGAAAGAGTGTTTTTGCCCGCTATACACGGACAAACCTGTTTGATGTGGAGCTTTCAAATTTTTTATGCATGCTTATTTGACCCAGAAGTTTTTAACGTATCATATATAATATATATATAAATAAATAAATACTTTCACCAAAACATTATTATTTTTTAATTTGCAACTTTCTCTCTCTCTCGCTATATATATATATATATATATATATATATAAATAAAATTTACTACTCTTAGTAATACACATTATGGGTACACGCTTTTGAGTTGCTCACTGTCTTTTTTTTTTGTTTTTATTTTCTAATCAGTGAAATGAATAACAGCTAGCCTAGATTAGGAAGTTTGCTTTTTTTAAGAAACGATGGTTTCCGTAACGAAATTGGTAATGACACGCTCTTAAAAAAAAAAAAAAAACATTTTTCCTGATGAAAAAAAGGAATATAAGTTCGATTTCTGTTAGAGGTACAATTTTTCTTTAATAGAAATTCTCAGTGAAGGCCGGTTGTTTTTAATTTCACTGTTTAATGAAATAAAATATAGGGATATTAACTCAAATACGTGTACCCACTAAAAATAATGTTTATAGTAAAAAGGAATAATAAAAGGAAATCAATAAAAAAGTCAACATTTTCACATAACTTGAAACTGATGAAAACATTTCTTACAATCAATAATAAAACATTTTCTCACAATCAATAATAAAATATCGGTTAACTGATATTATGACCAGCTGCGATTCAAGTCTTGACATATGCCTGGCGTAGACGTGTACTTCACCTAGCATATATGGATGTGAGATTCTATTTTCCAACACCCACAGTAGTTTATATCTATGAATTCATGTAATCTTACGTTCACAAACGTAACGTTTTATGTATAAATTTTAAAATTTAATCAGGAATTTTGTTAACAGTTTTTCATCTGTCAAAACTTTTCCAGATTGCTGAAGATCATTATTGCTGAAGATCATTAATTTAATCTTCTGTTTGTAAATATACATGCAGTCCATATGATTCATTTAAAGACAAGATATGTTACTCTCTATTACAACATACTATTTTAATCATGTTTTCCTACATGGATCTTGGTGAGAGTAAATGTTAAACATTCTCGTCATATTTTTACCTTGTTACAGACAGCAGCTGAGCAGTAATCTGGCAAAATGGTATCCGACCTGAAATCGCGTGTGAAATAGCGGTTTATTACTGTATTTACTCCATGCGTAAAAAATGCACTCATTGACATCATCACTTGCAGAATGTTTATTGCGATCAAATAGCGGATATGAGAACGGTTGTGATGCATGTGCCTGGTATTCTCTTGTCAGACTGGGTGCCATGATGGGTATATTGGGTTTCATATATTCGGAGACCAGCGTCACTTTGTTGGCATGCTACGCTCTTACGCAATTATACTACTACTACTACTACTACTACTACTACTACTAATAATAATAATAATAATAATAATAATAATAATAATAATGATGGCAGTTATCTCGAATAGAAGCTAATTTATCGGAATTATTAATAAATATTCAGCACATTAGATTTAAACATGCGCGCACACACACACAAACACACAAATAAATGATGCAACAGGAAATCATATAATATCAAAAATATACAAAAGACAGTGCACAAAGACATTTTAGAAACTTTGCAAACCCAATTGTCGATGTCATTTAATCATTTCTCAAAATGATTATGACATGAAATAAGTCGCCTGGTAGTCTCAGTTGGCAGGTAAAGTGAACAAAAAAAAAATAATTCAAAAGATCTCTTCAATATTTTCAATACTTTTTTTCATATCATAAATCTGTTAAAACATTCCATGATTTTTCGAAGCACTTAAGTGACCACTCTGCAACAAAAAGAAATTCAATTTTGCTTTTTGTGTAAGATTCAAAAAATGCCAATCATAACATGTAATATTTTATAAAATAAAGGGAAGAAAATAGAAGAAAGTAGATTGCTGACTGATATATTTATTTTATTTGAAGATATTTCTGTTTAAAAAAATCTATAAAATAGTTGTTTTGTGAAACAAAGTAAAACGTATATGTCTGTTTTGCAAGGAAAACTGCATTTGTTTTTTTCATTTTTTTAGCGAAACAACTGATTAGAAAAATACAGGTGGTAAAATCACGGGAGAAATATTATTTTCAAATACAAAGTGATTTTCATTTGTATACATGCTTTTATACATACATACATACATACATATTTTTTTACATTTTTATAACCTCTGTATGAATGTTTATAAATAGAATAATACCTATGTATATATGTACATATGGATCGATCGAAAAGTATATAGGAAAGAAGTAGACAGATATGAATAAAATGGGAAACCTGAAGAAATTGGAAGAGAGAGTTTGATAGAATAAAGACCGATATTGATTAAGATAGGTAAGAACCTCCCTCTCTCCTTTTCTTTCTCTATCTATCTATCTATCTATCTATCTATCTATCTATTCTACAGACAAAAATTTGGTTATCACGCTGCATTTCTTTAAAAACACCTTAAAATGAGATATGTTTATATTATTTTAAGTAAAAGATAAGATTTCAGTAACTACAGTGTATTTGCTTATATTTTTCAGACTTGCTCCAGGCTACTCTTACTACCAAAAAGTTCAAATTTGCATTCATCTCTCCACAATACATTTTGCTAAATTACGTATATTTTGTTTTCAACATTAACCCCACCTCTTCCCAGTAGACTTTTTGACATGTTCAATAAAGTTGAATTTTAATGCAGGTTTTAAATGTTAAATCAGCAGACTGAGGTTGTAAACAAAACATATGTAACTGTTTCTGTTTGAAGAAAACGTATTGTGATATTACGATAAATATTTTAATTTTGAAGCAATTTGCACAAAATGGCATAATCGAAGCAGCTAAGCATTGAGATAAGGACACAAATTGAAATTTTATTCAAAGAAGACTACTCTCAAAGACAAATGGCCAAGAAGTTGAAGATTTCTAGACATGCGGTGCAATGTTCGTTACAAAGACAGTTAGAATCTGATGCATATACTGACAGAAAAGTGTTGAAGCACCTAAGGTGACAACTGCTACTGAAGATAAACATTTGATTATTGAGAGCAAAGGAAATAGAAAAAAGAAACTACTCCAGTATTGACAGATGAACTTCCTCTCAACAACAACCAGTGTCACTTTCAACTGTGAAAAATCGACAGATCAGCAGGGCCCAAGTGGTGCATACCCATCAAGAAATATTTCATTCCATTTTCTTTACATTTTCTCTTTAAAATTTCGACGTTTATGGGAATTCTGTAGATACAAACATCTTCATGAGACTTCATAATGCAAATAACATTTAAAATTTAGATTGTTTATTTGGTTCAATCAAAACCGTCTGATTCAACAATGTATTTGCATTTCAAAGAAATGTAACGGGACTAAATATTTATGTATTGAAATATTTATATTATGTTTATTCAAACTCTATACATAATATTGTTAACCTGAATCGCTGTATATTTTTCTGAGGTAAATAGAACAAAACAAAAATTCATACAAAGAAGAGGAGAAAAAATGAAAACGTTAATAACAGAATATAAACTGATAAAATTAATATATTCTCACTTGGTCAAAAAAAAATCTCAGTTGACTCTGGGGGATAAAATGGGAGATATTATTGATGGAATATTATAGATGAGACTGAAAGAGAAAATATTGAGAAAGTGAATTATTTTTAGATCATGTTGTAAGAATGCGTCTGTACCAACTTTATCAAGGTAATATATAAAACATAAGACAAAGGCTATTTGTGAATCTAAAACGGTAATAATGTACTTAGTGACTGCAATTAAAGTAAATAAAAATATTATACGATGTATAGATGTTTAGCATAAACTATGAAAACTCATATTTCATTCAACCAATAATACATAGCACAAACTCAAACCAGAAACGATTGTAAACGTTAAAATAAGTACTTTGAGGTTTCGAGTTACAGTAACTCTATAATTAATACCGAAAGGGGGCGAAGAAAGGTACCAGGACCATGCTCATAAGTTGAAAGTACTAAATTGTTTTACTAAATTTTGTGTATTTGGTATAAAGTTAAGAAATAAGGTAAAGTATAAACTAAGCAGTGGAAAATTCTTTTGAAAAATGACAGTTTGAACTTAGCTAGCACGAAGAAGTATGTCTCAAAATTTTGAGGAATTATTGAGCAATTTGTATAACATTGTGACTCCTATATGTACAGTTCAGATGTTAAGTAGCAGTAGTAGTAACTTAAAATTAGCAACAGAATAAAAATAGTATACACAAAACAAATATTTACAAATTTGTATTAAAGTCGTTATTGTCTGTTTATTAGGTTTGCATCTTCTGGTCGGAAGGAAAAAACAAAAAAAAAACAAAAACAAAAAAAACTGATTTTTATATCAAATCCGTTAATGTCCGTTTGATTTGAAATTAGCTCACCTCGAGTAGATCTCTATTATTCTCTATATTAACGCGTATACCGCATTTTAAAAATGTGAACATGGAAAAAAAATTAGATACATTTTTGTTATTGGATGCTCTTTTATTTCAGGAAAAATATAACGGGCCGCATTTCCATCTGCGATTATCTACTAAAATGCGAAAAACGATACATACTCGAAAAGAACAACCACAAGCGTTGAAAATTAACTGTTTAAAACAATATGGCACCAAAAGCTCGTGATAAAAACGAAATGAATCACCATTAACCACTTCAAAAGCTGTCTGCATCCGAAGAATGTGATGTTGTTTGCCTCGAAATCATTGTTTATTACGAGCTTCTACAGCTAAATAAGACGTTGGATTCAAACAAATACTGTTCCCATGTAGACGGATAAAGGGCAGCAATCAATGAAAAATGTTCAGACTTTTTCTAGTGTGAATAGTGTTGTATGTCATCAGGACAACGTCGAACATTGCGTCTTTTTGGTAGGCCCGACAGAAATTGGTACAGTTTGGCTGAAATGTCCTACTATACCAGCTATATTCACCTAATCTTGCATCTTCGGTTGACCACTTATTTTGATCCCAACAATATTTTCCTAATATAAAGAATTTCAGTTCTCTGGATGCTTTAGACTAGTTCATCACAAATCTCAAGTTCTGAAAAGATGGAGTCATGAAGCTGGCTCAAATATAGCTAAAAGTAGTGGAACAAAATAGTGCATAAGTCTTTGTATAACTCACTGTACAAGTATCTAGTCTTTGAAATTCCTTTAAAAACTCCATAAACTTTTTTCCTAACCAATATATATTCTGCTGTTTGATAAATAAATAAATAAATACATACATACATACATACATACATACATACATACATATAAAGCAAAAGATTTGTTACAAGGAAGATAGAGAAGGAATCAAGTCGTGCGAATTACTCTGTGATATCCATTAATTGGGAAATACTGAAGGAAGAAATGCAGGTTTAATTTATAGACCATTGTGAATTGTCTTGAAATTCTTTTGATGCACAATGGAACAAATTGAAATTACTCTGAGAAGAAGAGACATTAAAAAGTAATTTAATAAAAATTAAAGGATTTATGAAGGAAAATATAATGAAAACTACTGAAACATCAAGTATATTTTTATATAATACTAGACAACCCGTGACTCGTTGGGTCACTGACGATTCAGATTATAAAACCGTGAAACTGATTTCAACGTTAAAAAATTGTCTGTTTGAAGAAAGTTGAAATAGAAATACTGTATAAACAATTCGTATTTTTAAATCTTATTCACTTAAAATTAGGTACCTGCATGAATTGGGTACGCGTAAGGTTTAAAATGAATTTTTCAAAATAAAAAAGTTTTTCAGACGCCTTCAGTTTAGCTTTAAATGAAAGCTAAAGGATTAAATTTACGATACCCGGTAATTAAAGTACTTTGCTGTATTTCCGACAGAAATTATATCGATTGAAATAGATTTACATTTTTTTTTAGTAAAAGCGATAACTTCAGCCATTTTTTTTTTGACATTTGTAAACAAAATGTAATATTCCGTTTTAAAAATCTTGCAAAAATAAAAAGATATATTTCTGAAAGGTTATTTGAGGAAAATTTGCAAATTTAGAATTAATTTAATCTGGTTTGAAACGAATATTACTTATAGCATAAAATGTTGTATACAAGCATTTCCTAAGCACGTGGTCTTGTTTTTCTGGCGTGTTAATAGATTTATTGACGGCGGATTGACTGCTGAACGTGTTCATAGTTAAATATGTCATAGCAGGCGACAAACTTCATCAGGGTTTTGTTTATTTTTTTGTTTTGTTTTTTCGTAATGGGGATGGGGTTTCAACCCTTAAAACTCCTGACCTTTTAAGAATAGATTTATTGGTTTGTACATCTATACTTCAAAAATTTTGCATCTATATACATATATAAAAACAAATCGAAATTCTTTTAAAAATACTCGGGTTCTTCAGAGTGTAATAATCTTTAAGATATATGATTAGTAAATATAGTTTTACTTAATAACAATATTCCTAAGAATTATCTCACTGAAATTGAAGTTTAAAAGATTCAAAAATTTATAAATTATTCAATTTTAAATTGTAAAAATTTATAAAAAAATGAAGTCAAATCTTGTAAAAATTAATTGTTCATCGAATTTTTTTCTTCAGACAATATTATCTTTAAGATATATTATTCATGAAAGCAATTAAAGCTTTTCTAATTAATTAATGTCTTAGTCTTTTTTTTAATTATTTTTCGATTCAGAATAGATTTTTGTTAAGGTCCGATTTTGCAAAAAAAAAAAAAAAAACAAAATTAGTGACATAAGTTCTTCAAAAAATATTGCTTTAACTAATATAACCACTGAAAATGATTTCGATGAATTTCTCAAGCTTTCATAAAATTAAATAAATGGGAGAAATACATGTAAAATAAAAAAGATTTCTATTCTGATTTTCTAATAAAAAAAATTTAAAAATAATTTCATTCGTTTGTGAATAACTCCTGAAAATTTAATTACAATCTGACAATTATTTGATTTCTGCAAGAATTTCCAAATTAATGTGTCTCACCACAAAAAGAGGCGACAATTTGCTATGCTAAAAGTTAGTATAACCGTTGATGCAAGAAAACCAAGTTTTTTAAATCAAAATTTTGAATGTTCTAAAAAGGAGTAAAATATTTAATTAAATATTCAAAAATATTTTCATCCTTTCTTTTAATAATAGCATAAAGATTTTGACGATAAAATATCATTACATTTGGCGGCAAATTTTCATTACAGCATGCTGATTTTTTATCGATCTCGTGAAGATACCTACTTAAAATATTTTTAAAATCAGATTAATTTTAAAAAAATTAATATGCTTAAAAATATTTTCAAATCATATTGACTTCAAAATATGTTTTAAATATAGCAAAAAATATTTGTTAAATATTTAAAGTATTGTTTGTTTAAGAAAACTGAAATATAAGTAAGCATTCACGCAATCACATAGAGGCGGAAAGAGAGAGATGGAAAAATAGAGATGGGGAAGAGAGAGATGGGGAAAGAGAGATGTGGAAAAAAAAACATTATTATGTGCCCGACGGACGACGCCCCACGAAAACATGATTCAAAGACTTTTAGCATTATCTAGATTCACATTATGTCCAATAATAGTGAATATTTACTTCAGGTAACAATTATTTTGTTTCGAGCCAGCAGCGATCAGAAATATTTTAGCGGATGGAATGATATATGTTTTTATTTAATTTTTCTTTTGTCAATAGAATGTTTATTATTTTATTAATATTTTTTATTTATAGCAATTTTATAGATAAAATATTACTGTAAAATATTACTGATATTATATGATTTTATTTCATGATGAAGAAGACAAAATTGATGACATATTTCCCACTATCCTTCTTCTGTCATATTTCTTTAAGAATTATGTTTCGAAATCATTATTGGAAGTATTATTATTATCATTATTATCAGTAATTACATACCAGGAATTTCCGAACTACGGTCAAAACTTTCAATGAATGTTTGCTCATTTTTTTCTTAATTTATTTTCTTTCGTGTTTTTTTTTTCCTTTCTTATTTTTACATTTTTTTTTCGTTCCGGCACGAGTAATCTCGCCTATGTATGAAAATCAACTTCCACGTTAGCTTTTTTTCTATACCCCACTTTGTTCAGTTTTTAACCTACATCAAAACTGACGTATGAGGTAAAATTCCAAGAGACATTTAATAGAGACATTTATTTCATTGGAAAAAGTATTATCACTGCTCCCTTGGCTGATTTTCTTTGAAAAAAGGGAAGTAACATCAGTTGTCTTCCTATTACTTTTCCGACGTAGATTTTCCTACTTAGATCTCTTAGATGGAAAAGGAAGCCGAATAAACGAAGGTTTGAATTAATTAGATCATCGTCAGATTGACTTGGGAGAATTCTACAGAAAGTGTTTCGATATTTTTTGTGGAAGACTGAACACATCAAACATCAATATTGCTAATGGTCTTCTGGATTTGTGATAGATTTTAACAGGAAATTACTTTCTCGTGATTGTTTGCATTTTATCCTTGCAACACCAGCTGCAGATAAATTTTCTCGCTGTCCACAAAGATCTGTTTTTTTTTTCCGATTGAAACGATGTTAATCCGTTGCTGTCGGCGGACTCAGTTGCAGCGAGAATGGTGAAATAACCCGCAATGTTTCTAATTTCGGACTTTCAAATCAACTTCTCAATAATTACTTCAGTACAGAGATTTTTTCTGCCTAAAGATCAGAATAGTTAACAACGATCAACTGTTAAAACTAATGACTATATGTGCACGGATTCCGTTATAAGTGAATGTTAGCATGTTAATTAATTTGTATACATATTTTTTTTCACATTCCTCATTAATTTTCTAATTAGGTTTAGACAACCCTCAATTTCTGGTTCCTCTTCACACAAATACACGCACTAATGTATATATATATATATATATATATATATATATATATATATATAATTTCTTCACATCTCTGAGTTGACAAAGCCCCCAAAATGTTGTCAGAAATAGCTATTCGGATGAGGTAAATCAGGATTTCTATTCTATGTAATATATATATATATATACATATATATATATATATATATATATATATATATATATATATATATAAAAGTGAACATAGAAGTCAACACTTAGAGGCGTCGAAATAGAATAAAAAATCAATGAATCCAAATAAATAAAGTAAACAATAAACAAATTTAACAAATCATTATGACCAAAATATTAGTTAGACTATAAAAATCAAACCAATTAAAAACGGTTCCCGCCAAAAATAATAGTTAGAATAAACTACAACAATCAACCAAGAAATTGTATAAATAGCTTTAATTATCTTCCCAAACCAAACCAAACCAAAACTATTAAATAAGCGTTATAAACAAATTTTTACTACGTTAATGAAAACAACGATTAAAATAAAAATAAAATAAATACATAAATATATATATAAGATAAGAAATAAAAATAAAAAATAAAAGTAAAAGTAAATAAAAACAAGCAAAATAATTTAACCCAAAAAATGAATAAACAAATAAACGACTTCCGGTAAAATAACCGCCAAAATAGACTACCGACAATGCAGCACTGCATATGTATAAATAGTCGAGAAAATGTATATATATAAAATAGCCGAAAAAAATAACAACACCCGTGGCCTGCCGATTGCATCTAGCATGAAACAGACTGTCGCCTCTAAGTGTTGACTTCTATGCTCACTTTTATATTTACACACGCTCTATCTCTGATATTGAGCACTTTATCCCATAAATTTAGCACATCTTAAGACTAATATCTCTCTATATATGTACATATATATTTATATATATAAATACATATATAATATACTTTAAATTTCTTTCCCTTACCCCACATATATATATATATATATATATATATATATATATATATATATATATATATATATATATATATATATATATATATATATATATATATCCATGTTTCATTAAAGACGACAGACAAGGTACTACGGTTAAGTTTTTTATTTAATTTTTTATGTTCGAACAAGAGCTTTCTTTTCTGGACAAAGAGTGTGTAAAAACTGTTCAAATGTTTTATAGTTCCGAGCACTTTCGATTATACCTTTAGCCATTATCAAGGATGATTCGATTTTTCAGCTTAATTGAGTGTGTGCATTATGTGCGTGTCTTAGTGTGTAGTAGGGGTGTTTTAATTTCCGAATACCAAATTGTGGTCTTGTTCGTAGTTAATATTGTTAAGAGTTTGCTTTTTCTTTTTTATTATTAAAGTTTCCATTATTTTAAATCTTTTTTACAGATGGATGAATTATTATATTTGTGTTTTCTACTAGTATGTTTCTAATGGAGTCTGGTAAATTTGTGTGTGTGGAGCTGCGATCAGATAGGTGTAACGTAAGACGTCTGGATAAGCATGTAGTTGTGTAACCGATGTCATTATTTATGAGTCCGGTCTGATCAGGAACACAGTTCCTTAAGGGGCATTTGAACTCATAGATAATGTTCGTTCTTTGTAATTTTGACTTTCTGAGGATAAGGTTAGCTGTCTTAAATTTTTTATAATAGATAATTAATTTGATTTTTTTATTCGGGTCAATTGGGGTAGTGTAATATGTAATAATATATGTCTTAGTGAAGGTTCGTCTTGTTTGTAATTAATGTGCATTTGGTTTTTGTAATAAATGTGTATGTAATTTTTGACTGTGTGTTCATTATCATTATTACTTACTTTTGGGAGAAATAGTCTAATTAGGGTTAGGGAAGCCGTTGTTGATTAGTGTTTGTTTTACATTATTAAGTTCTTTGAGGAAGAGTAGTCGAGAGGATGAATTCTGGTGTGCTCTTTTTAGAAAGTTTTTATTACTGCTATTTAGTACCTAAGTGGACATTCGCTTTTAAAATTTAGGTGGCACGAGTTTTTGATAATGTTTTTTTTTATATAATGATGTAATGAAAGTGTTATTGCTGTATTCTACGAGAACATCTAAGAATGGAAGTTTGTTTTTTTGACTAAGTTCATATGTAAAGTTAAGGACACGATGTGTTAACCGTATTCGGAAATTAAAACACCCCTACTACACACTAAAACATACATATAATGCACATACTCAATTAAGCTGAAAAATCGAATCATCCTTTATAAGGCATAGCCGAATGCGCTCGGATCTATAAAACATTTGAACAGTTTTTACGCACTCTTTGTCCAGAAAAGAAAGCTCTTTTTCGAACACAAGAAAAATTAAATAAGAAGCTTAACTGTAGTACCTTGGCTGTCGTTTTTAATGAAACATGCATAAACGAATGATTGCTGCCTAAATATACAACTATATATATATATATATATATATATATATATATATATATATATATATATATATAAGTGAATATACTTATATATAATATCCAACGTCGATAAAACTACTCGGATACTTATGTAGTTAATGAAATCTTTAAGTTTGAAGATTCTGGCCATGATCTATCGCGTTCTCACGATGCTGATTCAAAATTGTGTGTACAAACTTGTCTATTTAGAATATACAATTAACTATTAATAATTTCGTTCAAATTCATATATTTGAAGGTCGAAGAATTAAAAGATAATAAATAATGATAAATTATTTAAAAGTTATTTGAATTTGGTTTTGAAAGTCAACAATATATAAAGTGGGTAACTCATGTTTTTTAAAAACCAAGTTATGTCTATTAACGTAAACTATAACGCAGATTAGGAATATAATATAAAGGTGACTATATAAATTAAATACTATATCAGTACTATATATCTAATGTACTTATAACGGTGAAATTATATATACACACACATTATAAATTAATCGAGTACTGTGATATTGCAATATTGTATTGTATACGTGTATAGGTATATAAAGAAAATTATAGATAATGAGTTTTGAGAATATTAAAAGTTGTTGCATATTACAAAAATCGTAAAATTCATCTTGCAATCACTTTTAATCGGGGTCAATGTTTTTGAGCAGGTATTTGGATTTGTGGATGCATGAAAAAATTAATTCGGACATCGTGTTCAGCAAGTTAAGATTATTTAAGTGCTTTGATATAATAAGCTTCTCCAATGAACATAATTTACATCTGACTCCCTTTCCGTCGCATAAACTTAGCTTTCGCGATTATCTTCTACTTAATAGTTGGGTTCTTATTGTTACTTTTTAAACGCCAAACATACTTTGAAAGTGTTGTACAGTTTTTGTATTTGATGTTGCTCAGTGTCATTTTTACCAGCTATTCTCAGTGGATCCAAAGTAATATTTCACATTATCGTCTGATTTAATGCTAGCTCTGTATATAATCTTCAGGCATGTACTGACTGTTTAATAATCAGGTTCCGTCCTAACGGAAATTGCATTAACTTTTAGTAGGATTATTTTTTAGTGTTTTGTTTGGGAGCTTGCTTAATACATTATCGTTATGTTGGGATACGTAATTATCTATGTTTTTTTTGTATAGCTTACCTTAACGTTATTTTTGTAAAAATCTTTTTGAGTGTTGCAGAATCGCCAAAGTGTTTAGGAATTAAATTCAGGATAGCTCTGTTTTGTAATGTGGAGCACTGTATTTCTAATACCTGAATAATAAATATACTGATGTACATACATGCATTTGTGAATGTATGTACATTTTTTATCCTACTCATTCATATATATATATATATATATATATATATATATATATATATATATATATATATATATATGAATACATACAAAACCTTTATTATTTTTAATCAATACTATCTTAAAGATTATTGTTTAGATTTGTAAGAATGAATGAATGAAAGAAGGGGTGGTAGAAAGCCAAATGTTGCTTAGAGCTATAAAGGACAAGAAGTTACTGAGAGTAATGACTTCCCCATGTCTTGAAGTGAGACGACATATAAAAGATGATGATTATTGCTTTGTTGAAGCTATATTTAATGTATCATTAGTGTTAGAGGCTTTTAGTTTTTGTAGTAAATCAGTTGAATTTTCTTTTGTAGATAGTTGTATTGTATCTATCAGTTTCATATAATTTTCCCTCGTAGTTTGGATTCGTTACACAATCTCTGTAAAATATTTTAATGTTGTTTTTATATCATTATCAATTTTATTGGTGTTATTTTATTTTTCTATGGTTACTTCAGTTTATTTATCTATTACGTGGTTAGAGAAATTATTGTTAATTAATATTCGTGTCATATTTCTAAGTTTATGATAGAATATTGTGTTTATATATTATATATTTATTATATTATTTATGCTGATTCTTTTGTATCTGCATGGTCATTTGCTATTGTAATTATGCAGACATGGCTTTGATTTCGTATGATTTTTAAAATCTTATCATACCCGAATCGATTAACATGTCTAAAAAGAGACATCCTGTTATTGACGAAGAGTTCATATATGAAAATAGTAATACTAAATATATTTCACAACTACAAAAGAAAGAAGAAACAAGATATACTGACCCATAAACACATCCTTATACATAATTATATATGTATTACACACGCATAATAATGTACAAAAATATATATAGACTTTTGAATTCATTTTTAACCGACATTATTTCTTATTACTATAAAATTTATTTTAGTGGGTACACGTGTTTGAGTTGGTATTTACTGTTTAGTAGCATTGATTGACGATGAGGCGACATATTTTTTATTATTTTAGGGAGATACTTGTAAAACTGGCGAAAGCCATAACAAAGATTTGAACTCATCTCCCGGGGACAATCAACCCATCATATATATATAAAAAAAAGGAATGCAATCCAATTGAAAAACTAATTGACTGACAAATTCATAGCCAGTATAAATATAAAAATCCCTTTTACTCTAATATCCCGGTTAATAAATGCTTAAATCTTTTTAAAAAAAAAAGCATCTAAACACAACAAAATAATAAACATTGTCCCTATCAACAGCTAAAATAATGAAAAGCTGCCGTCTCATCACCAATCAATACTATTTCTCATTTAAGAATAATTTTTATAAACAAAAATTTGAATTTCAAAATTTGGAGTGATGGCATGTATTTTCTTAGAATTTTTCGAATCTGGTCCTTTCCAAAATATTGTACCTAAAGATTCAACATACTTTTGATATATTGATGATGCTCTATTAATATATTCTCGTGATAATGATCTATCTGATCGTGTAAAGTCGAACATGCAATACAATTTGCATATGAAATAGAAACAGACAATATTTTACTTTTCCCAGGTATCATGAGCAATCATGTTACAGTAGCTTGAAAACTTAGTATCCATCTAATCAAATAATAAAAATCATTTCATAAATTTCTTTTCTCATCATAACAAAACTAAATCCTGAATAATCATCGGTTTCTATTTAAGAGCACTCTGAATCCGAATAGTTATACACACAGGCACACATACACATACGCCCACACACACACATATTTGTGTGTGTGTAACGGGTGGCCGATCGTTTCCAAGTACATCAATCTGCTATGTTGGGTAGACTGCCCAGGTACAGTCGTGTTTCTTCAACATTCACTGGGCCAATGATTTATAGTACAACTATAGACCTTAATTACAGATTTCTGGGCGGGAGCGTGGCATCTAGCGAGATTAGTTGAACAAGCTGAGTACATTCAAAGCCTCAGTCACGATTACGAACAGTTTCGTTTACTCAATTTAACTCACAGAGGTATCTGAGGTATGGTTTCCAGACACACCCAAATGGTGCTGCACACTAGGATTGCCTCCCCCGGCCGGTATTAAGAAGTCACCTACTTTAAAATGAAACTCGGATTCTATGATCGGAAAGCTAATATCGTCTCCACTCGGATAAGCATCCATATATACATAATGGATGGTTTCTCGTACCCGAGGATGCCCGTCTACTAGTGCGGTTAGCCAAAACCTGTTGCAGACGCCTGCTCAGGTACATTTGTATTTAATAACAGACACACGAAACCTATCTTTATGGTTTATACTGCAAGTATGCTGAGTGGACATTACTAAAAGTTTCTAACGTGATCAGCAGTCTAAACAAGGTGAGTACACTCAAACTCTCGGTCACGCTGCCTTGTAATTTGCTAGCACTACCATCGGTGGCTACTCAAACGGTTCTGTCCACCCAATTTCATGTTGTTAGAACGTTCGCTTTGTGAACGTTCGAATTTCACCGTGGTCGATTTGTCAGGATGGTGACTTCTGGACATTAACGGTCTGCAGGAGGCGATCTTTGGAAAGTGCATGAAAACCATAGCACTGGTTGGCATGCAAACATAAATAAGTCCTTTGCATTTTTTGTTATATAGTTTGCGGAATTTTTACATAAGATGCTGTTAAATATGCGTTTTGTATTCGTGTGAAATTATATAAATACAATGTACGTTTCTAAAGTAATGTTTCTTATTTATGTATATGTAAATTGCAACATACACAGGAAGTACAATAAAACCATTGAACAGAACAGGTGTTTAACTTCAAAACACTATTTTTCAACAATCAGGACCACTGGCAATGCATTATCACCATAGATAGAAAATAATCTACATGGAACACTTGTAAAAAAATCCGCACTGTCGGAAGCAAGACGCACATCGTTGCTGCCTGTGCAGTATTCTCGTTAGAATCCACCTTGCACATTTACAAATCATTCATACAATGTTCGTTCATTCGTTCGTGCATTGAATACCGTTGCCATATCTGGTCTAGATTAATGTCAATGGGTGCAATCTTTCTACGTGTCGAAATTAGTAACACATTTCTGCTGCCTACGCATTTGCATATCAGACGCCAATTTACCAGTGATGCCAACCTCCTATCAAGGTAGAATATTACGGGTTATTGGTGAAACTGTTCAACCTCTACTTTCATAATAACAATATTCAAATCTGACGTCCTAATACATTTGGAAGCATTACTTTCAAAGTAAAAAAATATTAGGTGATCAATTAAATTAAAATGACAGCTTCCTTTGAGTTTGATGAGACACATTCTCGTCAGTTTTAAATTACTGAATTTCTCAAGGAGACATTAAATTGGAGGAAAAGTAAAATATTTTTTAAAATGCTGTTTGAAAATCCCTTTTTAAGACTTCAAAAACAAATTTTAGCAAACCAGTTTCATTGTTCACGTACTTTATATCTTTTCTTTTTCTTCCCCGCCACTTGCTTGTACACTGAGGCGCAAACTTATCCTTACTTAACAGTAAGTTTATTTTTAATTAATTCACTTTTCTAAAAATAGAAACATAAAGATTGGAACATGATAATAACTATCGAATAACCAGTTTCAGAAACTTTTCAATTTAGTATGGACATAACAAGAACAAAATAGACAAGAACTCAATTATCCTTAAGCTTCAACGTTCAATACCATCATTTTCTGGGCAATAAACCATATTCTAGAGTTAATAACTAAAGTACTAAAGATTTCTTTTAACATATTGATCCATTCTTCAAAATCAAAACGCTTTACTAAATTTGAATGTTATCTTGAATGAACTCAAAGTCCTCACCACAAACTGTTTTATTCTGGTTCAGACTCATAGCATCCAAGACATTAATATTGTTATCATCAGTACAAATTTTCACCTGTGTTTCTGTGTTTTTATGACCCTTAACATGTTAAAAAGTGACACCTTGTATTCCAAAATGGCGCTTGGCAGAATGATTCAGATTTTCTTTGTAAAAAACACAGTACTCTACGTTTTACATGATTTTGATAATTTTATATGATTCTGATGATTTTTTTCTATTTCCAATAAGGCACGCCCAATGATTGCCATCGCCATGTTTTACTTTAGGGATGATGTTCATAGGGTTCATGACTTGTTGTGTCTGATTCCAACCAAAGAATTTAATTTTAGTTTTATCACTCCTTGAAACTGAGTTCTTTTTTCCACGTAGGCACCTTCAAATTCCAATCCAGCCTTTCCCTTGGATACTGAAAACTGACTAGGCCTGAATTTGAACTCGCCCCGATAACCGTTACGATATGAAAGACACAAGTGGCAAAACCCCAACGATATCAACCAAATTCCTAGATATGTACAGTCTGGAACCAGGAGACGTTCACAGACTAAGAAAAATACATACCTGATTACACATACATCGAAAAGACACCATCTATTTGCATAGGAGATTACAAGTTTCGTTTACACGTCGGTGTCAATAAATTTTGGATTTGGCCGAAAGTGAAATGAAGAAAGAAAGAAATCGATTCTTTCCATTGTTTGTATCAGCTTCTCTCCGGCAGACATAGAAATGTGTTTGAAGAACACGGCAAAGCAAGGAAGTAGATTTTCACCTTCTCTCGCAAAGGTTTGATTCTTGTCGCCAACTTGTTTTCGGTCCAAGTCAGCCCGAAACCATTAATCGAAAAACATTCTGTTCAGCGCTAGTTTTCCAGGAAAGTTTGTTTATTTGGTCGATACACTTTTTCATTTCAGAAGGAAATTTCAGAAGATTCGATTGGTATCTTGGCTATGGTTTATATTCAACAGTTGACTGACGCTTATTATAAAATTATATCTAAAATAGTCATATCTTCTAAAAATGAAGTTCGCCACGCAGTGATATCTTAGTGTAAAAATATGAGAAATTTGGATAAAAATAGTGGATTCCCAATATGAGACCACTTTTGTTTTGGCTTTGGCCTATATTTTCCAGATGTTAATTTCATGTTTAAATGATTCTCTTGAAATACATTTTTACATGTGAATTTCCGTTCTGTGTGATTTTTTGTTTTTTTCATTAAATATATATATGCTCCATATATAATCTCTTTGAAACAAAAAAAAAATATTAAAGCAATTAAAATAGTCGTTTTTAGGTGTACCTG
The DNA here is from genome assembly GCA_963932145.1 of Acanthosepion lycidas. Classification (NCBI taxonomy): domain Eukaryota; kingdom Metazoa; phylum Mollusca; class Cephalopoda; order Sepiida; family Sepiidae; genus Acanthosepion; species Acanthosepion lycidas. Next base: position 35,064,530 of record OZ010604.1, on the reverse strand, counting down.
GTTAATTGAAAAATTCATAATTTTGCTTTTAAAAATCTAATATATATTGACGCCTCATCAATGCACTTAGACACCCTCTTGCACTTGTGCTTTATTATTATATCTCATTAATTTTCAGGTTTTCACTAAATGGCAATTGGTTATCGATAGTCTCCTGAAATTTTTATCACCTTTAGCAGTATCCTCGCTGCCCCTCAACTCCGGGCGCTCACAATTCTTCCTCAAATTCCAAATTTAGCTAATCTCGATTTTAATAGCTTCCTTACTGTTCTAAGTGAGGTAATTATTATTGTCATGACCCTAAATTTTATGTTCCAGTATTCTTAGTTCACGGATATGGTTTTTGTATTTTTCTAAAAATTTTTTATTTCTCTCGTTTTCACCTTGCCACAGCTACAACCTCTATCTACGCAATCAGATTTTATGAGTTTATAAGTGTTAGAGTCAATGTTCTTGAAAGATGAGTCTTTGATTTCAAAATCCTAGCGTATCTTATACTTTTTATTTTCTTGTACAACTTCTGTTTTGAGCTCTTACCATTTTTTATGTTGAATATCTACTTTTACTTTTTCGTATTATTATTTGGTCCATTGAAATGGAAAATCATTCAGAGTTGGTAGTTTTTAAGAGGGATTAAGCCATAGTACGTCTCCTCGATAATCCAGCATTTCACTTAGTTCTTCACTAGCGTATGATCATTTCCAAACATTTCTTAATGTTTCTCACAACTCCAACTGCCTTCTTCACGTGACAGTCATTTTTTTAACTCTTTTCTTATAAAGTCAAAAGTTTTTTTTTCCAGATTTTCAGTTGATTTCAGGTTTACATTCTGGTAGAATTGAACCAGAAAAATCTACTAACAATGTTTCCTTGATATTTTGCTTGGGATTGAGTGATTCGTTTGACTATTATAGTCCCAGAATTTTCTTTTTAATTCTCTAAGACAGCTCATAATTTATATATAGACAAAAAGTACTGAAAAAGCCCACTTCCAAAAATCTGATCAAATTCACGAACCGAAGCTTTACTCTACGAAGCTACATTCATAGTAGATTAATATGTTAGTTCATAAATTTAGTAACAAGAATTGTGTTCAATCGCTGGACCGGTTAGCACAAACTTAGTGGGGAAAGAACTAAATGAGAACAAAACGAGATATCCTGACACATGGACAGCGGAACGAGAACAATCTACCACCACAGTACCGCACATTAAATAAAGGTTTCACTTCAAGAGTCCCTGTTCCCTTAAAGTTATCAGGATCGGCAAAAACTTAAGAAGGACTAAAAGGCACAATGTCCGACACGTTTTGATAATAGCAACAAAGATGAGGATATTAGTCCGTATGTAAATAAAGTAAATAATTATAACTCTTCGTCGTATAAATTCTAAGCAATAGAAATTGTTTTTAAAACATGTATCCTTATATCTAGTGATGTCCTGAATAGGTAAAGGAACCCATTGTTAGCAATGTTATTGTTTTATTTGCTTCGATGTCGGGCTGCTTATATATTTTGTGTGAAAGAGATAAACTGGCGTAAAAATATCTGCCAATAATGATCGTCATGTGTTAAGGAATGCTTATACTTTGGGAAACACTCAAAATAAATTAAAAAAATATTGGATATCACTTTTGCTGACAGTGAATCAGACTAAACAGATATAGGACAGTGCGTATGAAAGATGACCCAAAACTATGTTAGGTTGGAAGAAAATCTGAACAAATGACCGGGCACAGAATAAGCGAAAAATGGCAAGCAATTATAGGCATATAATACACATTATGCAGAAAATTTAACTGGCCAAAGACCGCAAACATCTAGAATTCCTTGGAAATCCGAAGACTTCTGTTGGAACAACAAAATGGAAGCAGAAAAAATAACTAAAGGAGCAAATTATTATTATCGTGCCATCATCATCATTATATTTCGATTTCGAATATGGTCACACTAACTACCAAGTCTGCGGGAAAACCTAAAGCAGGTAGGAGTGTGTTATCATGGCTACATTTCATGATTTGTTTTTTAAACTATAATAACATCACTAGCGTTACATAGACAAAGTTCTTCTTAGCCAAGAAAAGTTTCTGTATTTCTCTTAAGCTGAGATTTCCAGGGACTAAATGTCCTTAACATGTTGTGTTCCTTTTGTATCATTTAAAGTGCACCTACCATGACTGGTACTATTTATGTTTTCAATTTTCACATTTTTTTTTCTATTTTGATTTCCAGGTCTTTATAATTCAGTAGCTTTCAGATTCCTTGCTTCAGTTGTTTGTAAAGATGGTGTAATCCCACAGAATTGTGATGTCTTCTATTTCTGTAACCGGTGCTGGGTGAAGTCCATACCAGGTTTTATTAACATCTTTTACAAAGTGTTTGCACATTGTGCAGTGTAAATATTGCCCCACTCTATCGTGACGATTTTTATATTCATTTGGTGCAAGTACAGAACATCCTGGGATTAGATGATCTATGGTTTCTTGATATTTGTCACAGAACCTGCATTTTGGATCCACACTATCTTGTATGATATTTGGCTGAAAGTTTCTTGTGAAAGGTTTTGCGCTGTAAGAATAAGGCTTCCGTTTCAGATTCACGTAACCATCGATGTTAACTTTATTAACATTGGCTTTATTAGCACATTCTGGATATTGGTCATGCCGAGGTTTGAATGTTGCCAACGTTGTTTCATCTGTTCAAGAACTTTATCCTTGGCTTTCTTTTTCATATTTTTTGCTGCAACATTTGGTTTGGGGGTTTTGGTTTGGTTTGCTACAGACTCTGCTAAATGTAAATCTCGTTCTTTCATGATTGAATATGTTTTCTTTCTGTTTTCGTGTTGTTTGAAGAATTGTATCATTCAGTCCTTTGTCATTTCCATGTATGTTAGTAAGCCACTAGTTGTCTTGTATGACAATTCTAGCCAAATAACACAGTAAGACCTTTTCCACTTTACGGGGTATGTATAGTCGGTCTGCATCAGACTTTGGATGACGTATGTTATGCTCAGAAAGAAGCTTTCTTGTCTTGGAATCAATTTGTCTGATGCCATTTAGAATCCAGTTCAAGATGTTGAAACTATATTGAACCACTTGGATGGCACGGCTATTAATGGCCATAATTCTGTTTTGAGAATTCAATTCAGTTCTTAATATCAATTGCACTGTTTAATAGTATTCTTTTCGCACTATTTCTTTCATTTTTTATGGTGAATTCCTTCACCTTCATTTACACCGAGGTACTTATAAGCTTCTTCTTCCTCTAAATCTTTGATTGCTACCCCAGGGTCTAAACTAATAGAGAAGGTTTGTTGCAGTGACCCTCGTGAAATTGTGGCGTTAGCACATTTATTCAGACTGAATAAATGTCATCACTGGAACATTTTACTATTTTCAGGAGACATTCCAGCTCACTATCATTCTTAGCATACAACATTCATGTAAAATAAGTGGATTATTTTCTTTTTGAGATATCTTATAGCCATATTATTATTATTCAGTTATTCATTCATTCGTTCGTTCCGTCGGTCAGTCTTCACTGATAAAATAATTTTGAAGGAAGAGAAAAAAAAAAAAGGAAAATATGAACAAATTAGAGAAAAATATATTAAACGTTTATTAGATTCGCGATTGTAAAATTCAAAGGTGATCAAGGTCGCTGGAATCGTGGTAAATGTCTTATCTAACACAATGAAGAAATAGAAAGTAAAATTTACAGAAACAGAAGAATCTATAGTTGAAATCTATATGAAAACTTTTTATGTTTATGACACAGATTTGATAGAATTTTAAAGTATGAGTATTTAAATAAAAATGATATATTAAATCACAAAGTACGCGATCATGATTCTCTCAGATTCCTTTTACTTATGATCTGCGAATTGTCATCCTTTCTTTGGAAAGATAGTTGAATGGTCTCCCATTGTTGTCTCCCCAGTTTTGTATTCAAGGTCTTCATTTGTTGCTGCCCACAGGTAGAGAGCCCAATCTACCTGCTATTTTAACGAGTAGCTGCAGTGAGAAGAGACGGATTCTTACCTTTTCAGATGGTATTTATGCGAAAGGGAACGCAACTGGCTAGGCTGGAATTTGTATTCGGATCGCCGATTCCACTTCCCATGCTAATAATCGTTACACTACTCCTATGGTACAAAAAGGAGATTACAAATACAACGTAAGCAATCAACCACCTCATATACAAGGATTATACAAAACTACCCCACTTGAGAGAAATTTGTGAATTTATCTGTTCAAAAAGTCATGGTTTACAACAAATATAACGGTGTGGAATATGGAAAAGAGGAGCCTATAATGCCTGTGATGAATAAAAACAACCAGAAGAATGGGATTTGTTATAATAATCAGGACATTGAGTTTCAAATGTTTCAGCGTACAAGAAAGCGTTTCACTAAATCAGAAAGAATTAAAAGTAAATAATAAGAAAATATTTCAAGTGAAACAGGAATAATTTAGTGAATGCATTGAATCACAGAAATCTCGTAAAAGTATGGCTGTGTTCTTGATTCGACATCATGGATCATGAACAAGAAAATTACTAAGATTGTTATATTAGCTAACAAAGTAATTTATAATCTACATGTCTTATTCTTCAGAGATATATCTGCGAAGTTCTATGGAGATATTTTAAAACGTAAGAGAATGTCACCCAGTTAAAACGAAACGTTGTTGCAACATTGCAGATACGTTTTACTTGGTTGGCAGATATGTGACGTTCTGGCAACATTACTGTAATATTACGTTGTCTCAACGTTCTTTGCACATCTTATAAGTTTGGTATTGTTTGGTTTGGTGTAAGTTGCCGTGTTATTTAATATCAAATTCAATCATTTCAATATTTCTTGTTGATTTATTTTTAACAGTTTGTCAACATTTTGAAGATTATTTAAAGCCAGGAAATATTTTTTAGATAATTTTGATTTGATGATACATGTCGTACATAGCTATTGAGTGACGAGGTGGATTCATACCTTTTCCAATTGTATGTTTTAAGCCTAACATAGGTTTGGTTTGTACGGTTAAAAAAGTATGATTCCGTTTGCTTTGCACCATAGTCCAAAAGGATGACATAGATACGGAAAGCAGTCGGCTCCTTTTATAGATGATTTTGAAAATATGATTTATAAGCAGAATTGAACGTAAACTCTATTTGATTCTTTTTATGAACCTAATTTACGATACTTTTGCAATATAGTTATCCGATCCATTTGTGACCTTATAGAGTTGATTCTCCAATTTGGCATTTTGATAACGATACATTGTCTACTGCCTGAGAATTTAGTATATTTTTAAATTGGGAAATTCCTTTCATCATGGAACCATTATTTATATGCAATTATTTTGATTAGCCACTTGTCCAGTTCTACATCCCTAACTGCTTTCTTTTTCTCCTCTTCATTTTCCCTCCTCCTCTTCTTTTGCTACTATTCTAATTTTTCATTTGTTGCCTGTTGTATTCCTTCTTTCTTCCAGTAATTTTAATCTCTTACTCATCGTTTCTCATTCTTCGTCGTCCGATTTAGTATCGCTCAATAGAATTGTTTCAGCAAAACATGGACTCTAGTTTAGCAAACAATGACTTCCACCTCATGGCTGTAAAAAGAAGAAGCAATTATTGATTAAAAACGGAATTAGTTTTATGATTCTAGTATAGATATATTTTGACATTCTTTCATTCTGGTGGAGAAATCTTAGATGTGTCTGTTGTAAATCGATAGTAAACAGGCTTGTCCCATTAGACGATAAGGTAATGTACATAAATAACTATATATATATATGATTATGTGTGATTATATATATAATATATGTGAATGTATTATGTGATATATATATATATATATATATATATATATATATATATATATATATATATATATATATATATATATATATATCACATAATAATTAATCGAGTCGAGAACAAAAATCCTCAACAGTATACAGAAAGCACTACACGGTGGTTTCGTCCTTTTTTGAGGACTTATCAGCAGTGTGCATCCACTACCGAGAATCGAACCCATACCGTTAAGATACAGCGCCATCATTATACCATGACCCGTGGGTCTTCAACCAAACTAGTATAAATGAAAAACTGCTGTTCAAATAAAATGGGGTGTTTACTCAAGTACCGGTATCTCCTAAAATAACGTTTAAAATAAAATATATAAACCTTATTTTAGGGTATGCCCGTACTTGAGTAGACACCCCATTTTATTTTAAAATATTTTATTAATTTTACCAGCCTGCATATTATTTATTATTATGGGACCGTAACATACCTACAGCATGGACTCCTCCAGGATTATGTAAAGTATCCGACATAACACTCTAAGAGAGAAGAAGAGGAGGAGAGAGAGTATTCTAATACCGTAGTATCAGCCGCATACGACTACCAATATTGGACACTAAGCACATAGTAAGCTCCGCTTACACTTACACTATCTTTGCAACCTTTTTGTTTAATATATCTTTCTTACCCCTAATCCGTGTTCCGTATTTTCCTTCCGTGGTCCCGACTTTGGGCCCACATCATTTATGTATAAACGTTTATTTTATTTCGTTTATCGGTTTGTACATTCAAGTAAACTTATTAAAGAAGATGCGCCCTCCGGCAGTCTTTGAATCTGTATTGTCACTTTAATAAATTTTCTTGAATGTGCAGTTCGATAGACGAAAAAAAATACTGTTTATATACTGTTTTTTTTTAATTTTTTTAATCCGACATATTACTTTAAACGTTATTTATAATTATTAAAGAAAACGCACTCTCTGGCAGAATTGGAACCTGCATTCCCCTTTACAGGAGAAACTGCCGTTCAATCTGACGGGCTTTGCACATTCGACTATGAAGAAGTTCACAACAATCAATAAAGGTTCTATTTGGCTTGGATGCCGGATCCATTAATTCTTTATATATATGTGTTTGTGCGCATATATATATATATATATATATATATATATATATATATATATATATATATATATATACATATACATATATATATATATATATATATATATATATATATATATATATATATTAGAATACATATTTATATATATAAGTATTTCTCATTGATTTTGAGTTTTGTGAGCTTGTGCTGTCCTCACTTTCTGTCTGTTTCATGTTATTTAATTGTATTTTGTACCAATCAAATCAATAAATGAAATATTTTCTTCAGCACTTCTGATCAAATCCCTTTTGAGACAATACTCCTCAGTGAATATACACAACTTCCAAGCTGTATTTCTTCGACGCATTTGCGTGCAACTGAATTGTTCCTTTTCAAGCAATTCAATAATAGAAATGTGGACACAAGCTTAAATGTTCGACTTGAAAAATCTTTCCTGTTCAGTAGACCGTGAGTTGTATATCGGAAACCACTCGTCATTTATATTTGAATTGTCATTTCGTGCAAAAGTGAAATGAATATACAAAAGCAATCTGTCTTTTCCATTATCTTTCCATCAGATGCTGTGGCTCAGCCGTATATTATGGTAGAGTAAAAAACAAGAGAATGATGCCATTAACAAACAGATAGTTTCAAAGAAGGCCTATCCAATATTTCCATCTCATCCTTGAGAAATATCACTCAAAATAATTACACCCTAAAATATTGATTTTAGTATATTGCATATTTTTGCCGGTAGCTTAGCAGTTATCGGTACGGAAAATAGAACCGAGATGACGATTTCGAATTCCCAGTGGGTCTTTTATGTTCGCTTATTACTAGTGGTGATCGAAAAAGCATTAATGCATCTTCTTTCAGTTAAATAACCTAGCAGATTCTTCTCTATTGCGTTGTATGGTTACCAGTCTAGGTGAAAGAAAACGGGTGACGTATGCGCGACAAGGGAATTCTTTGACATAAAGATCGGTCAATCATTCACTGCAACTGTTCGTCTACCTAAACTTGTCTGTCACTGGATTCTAGAGAGAATGTTGAGCGAGTAGGTCTGGACCTGTGTAATTGATTACTGACTTAAAAATCCACCCACGCATACATTAATCCTTCCATTATTATCCGTTAAAGATGGATAATGGTTTTTATGCGTTTTGATTCCAATCGTTTTCTTATTATACCAGATACTGATTATATAGAAGACAATCTGCTTGTAAATTACTTTTGTCTTTTCAGGACGTAGTCGATCAATAACTCTCCAATTTGTTTTCACTTTTTAACGCAATTTTTGCTGTTACAATGCGACTCCGGACCTTTATGTCACATTTTCCATCCACTGTTAAAGCACTTCTCAGATGTTTAAACTCCTCTACTTTTTGATTTTGACATCTTTACTGATACAAATGCTACACTTTAAAGATACATTGAAAATAGATTTCCTTTCATTTTAGTTTGGAATTTTACAAAGAGTGTTCTCTTAAGAGCTTCTTATTTTAATATTTTATATTTTAATATGGCATTGAGCTCTTTTTCTCCAGTATGACTCAGTAGCAGACTCATAGGAACTGCTTATTTTTTTCATATTATTTGTTCTGTTATGAGGAACTTTGAGAACCCGATATTGTTAAGCCCTATTTTACTTTTAGCTCCTTTGCTGAGATCCGACAGTTCGTCATAATATTGCACACTCTTTCCGTACAACTGTGAACATTTCTGGTGTTTTTCTTTTGTTTAAAATATATATATATATATATATATATATATATATATATATATATATATATATGGTGTATAAAAATTCTTTTACAAACGGGTGGCGGGTTCCTCACGCTAAAACAAATATCTGCAAATCCTTTGTTTTTAAGTTATAAAGTTTTCAGTAGACTCTGTTAAATGTACAATCCAAGAGATCTAAAAATCTTTTTTACAAACTGTGGGGGCTGGTTCCTGACACCAAAACAAGGTAAAATCTCCATATGAACATATGTCTAAAAGGCCATCGGTTGTAGCTCAACAGAGCAACTCATAACAAATGTTCAAAATGTCCTCCGTTTGCTTCTACACATTCATTGACAGGCGGTCCCTCTGAAATATTCCCACACAATGTCGAATGGTTTCGCCGGGCCCGTGACACGAAGATGAAGCGTCCCTGCATTATTAATATCTACTGCATAAACCAATTGCTTTAGGTGACCCCAACAGCTAAAAATCCAAAGTACTGAGGTTGGGGAAATGTGCAGGACATGGAACTGGTCCTCCTCTACCGATTTATCTTTCATGGTAGATGCCCGCCAGTGCATAGGGAACAATGTGACTAACATGTGCTCGAGCCCTATCATGCATGAACCACATGCGTCTTTGTATTAATATGGCTATATTCTCTAGAACGTCTGGAAGAGTATTCGAAATAAAATCTGATTCTGATCCGCCCGCAAATATTGGTTGTGTAAATGTGTTATTCTATCTCTTCCGAATGTTACCGCATCTGTAAACAGGACTGAAGAGACAAACAACGGATCAGCAGTTTGTGCAATAAAACATCTGCAAATGTTCTCCCGTGGTGAGTGATTAGAGAGAGAAAGACCCTGCACACGTTGCAAATGTTACAGATACAGGAGCTGCTCTTGAATACGACATCTGATACAGCCGTGCAGCCTCGCGTCCATTAGCATTCATGCAGCCGTATGTTAAAATCATATCTGCCTGCTCCCAATATTAATATCCTGCCATTGTTAAACGGTACATTTTTCAGTTAACAACCTTAAACGCTGAAGACAGACTAGCTAAAAATGTACAAGAATGACAAATGTAACCTAGTCCTATAGCAACACAGCAACATCTACGGTAAACTTTCTTTAAACTTAACTCAAAAGCGAAGAATTTGCGGACATATGTTTACATAGACTTTTGTCCTTGTTTTTCGTGTGAGGAACACGCCCACAAAGTTTGTAAAAGTATTTATAATACATCCTGTATATATATATATATATATATATATATATATATATATATATATATAGGGTTGTCCAGTATAAGATTTTAAACGATGACCGTAGATAACTAATTCAGCGTTCGCTGACATTTTCTCTCCGTATATGAGTGAAAATGGTTATAGAAAAAAAACTAAGTTTCATAACCTAAATTAATAAACGTTATCAAAAGAAACCTTCATATACAACAGAAGACATTGCCTCAGGTTATGCATAGACATCAGTAGCGTGGGTTAACTTAACGTATATAGATACGTTATTTGTTTAGTTTGCTGAAATAGTGAAACAATATTAAGCAAACACATATCTTAAACGGTCCCTACCGTAGTAGATTCAATCATCTCGTGAAATTATTTAATGATTCAAAAATCTGAAGAATGTCTTGTCCGTTACGAGAGCTGATAAACAAAATTAGTACTTGACATCAACGCTTCAGCTGTTTCTGACGCGAGAGATATCCTCCGTAACAATTATTTAGAGAGCTTGTAAAGCATTCGTGCGGATTTCGCTACTTGTGGTGACTTGTGCCATAATAATAGTTCTTACTTTTAAAAGACTAATCTAAAGCAGTTTTAAATTGGCTTTGATTCTATTAATTCTTTAAATGTCGTATTGAGAAAGGATATTTCTCATCTAATTTCATAATTAATAATACTTGTTTGATAGTTTGGAAACTGTAAACAATGAGGAATTGCTTAGTGTTATCAAACATATTTCTAGAAAATGTTTGTCAGTTATTTAAAGTTTTATTCGCATCACTTATGCAAGAATAGAATCAATACCATTTCAGATAGTCACTTGTGCAAATGGACATTTCCGTGTTGAGGACATAAGTTTGAAGTTGAATAGGTGGACCATTAGAAAAAATAGAGATACAATGAAATCCACAAAATAATGTCCATGGATATTTCGAGATAATCGGAAAATACAAAGTTCGCTTTGGTTCATAGTTTGTATTAAACAGACAATAAATTTCTGTCTCTTTCGCTATGCTTATACTTCTCGTCTTTTCACAATACTCCAGGCTTATGTCATTCTTGTATTTGTATTCACTTGATCTTTCTCTTCCTCTTCGCTGGCGCGTGTGGTACAGGCGGGTCCCATGCTGTCAGACATTCATATCACGTGCTGCACAAGATTAATAAGAATCCATTAAAGGCTGCTATCGTTACAATCCTATACAATTCAAAAACAGTTCTAGCTATGTATAATATTCAGGACATGAATATCTTTTATTACATCTTACAATTTCAACTCTTATAGGAAGACATCTGTATGATGGTGGGTATCAGCGCAAGATAGAGAGAGAAAGAGAGATAGAAGGAAACAGCGCATGTTTACAAGTTTTGTTATCACTCAAAATCTTTTAATACTGAATGCAACACAGTTATATCGTGCAAAGTTATATTATGGTATATCTCTTAATGCTTCCTTAGAATTTTCCCTCTTCCAAGTCATAATACCGAAGTGAAATCATATTATTTTCTGCATTTTCACATGCAACTTTGCAAAGAAATATGTTCATCGTTTCTACTGATGGAGTAGGCATCTCTTTCGACGATTTTATTTTGAATTTTATAGAGAAGCAGTGCCACGGATGCACACTCCAGGAAAACGCCACTATTATAGCTGTGACATCTATATCATTTTAAAAATTATTGAGAGTAAAAGTCTAATTCTCCGAATGCCACACGATCTGAATTGCTGATCGCCTTCCAAAATATTATCTGACTTCCTTATTTCATGCTGTGATTTCTTTTTATGGAGTTAATGGTGTTAACTGTGCTTAGTTTGTTTTAAATCCGGTATCTTATACTCTGTTGGCATAAGATGTATCTACACGGAATCTAGCTTGGAGGTTGATGTTGTATTCCCTTTCGGACAAATGTTCTTGGGAAAGATATAAATCCGTACCTTCTAATTGTGGGTTAAATAAGAGAGTACACTTTAATTTCTATTCTTGGAATGCAACTAATCTAAAAGAAATAGAACTCTGAAAGCAAAAACACGGAAAAGGCAAAGGGAAACCACTCCAATATATTTCACAGGAATATGTTGAAAAAGAGTGATCACCATCGTCCGGAAGGGATATGACATTAAAATAAAATTGAAGTGCTGAAGATTAAACTAATTTAATCACTGTTCGTTTAGGGATTTACTACCTTTAGCTAAAGATATATTCGATTGTATTTTTTAATATGAAATCATTCCACATTGAAAACTTTTAAAACTACGTATTTTCCATCTAGTACTTTCGCTGAAATAAATATAAAAATCGATATCAATAATGATTATTGCATATGTGGAGACAGTGACGATTGAAATTCTATTTTTGCCTAACTTTTCAATGCTATTTTTTTAAATGTGTCTATCGATCTTTTATATCATGAAGTGTCTGTACTAAAATGTGTTTTACTTTAATCTGTCAAACACAAGTCTTCATATTTGAACATATTTTACATAAGGTACTCGTAAAACACACACACAAACATATATATATATATATATATATATATATATATATATATATATATATATATATATATATATATATAATAATAATTCTTTTTTATTTTGATTACTTTCTGCAGCACTTAACTCAAACGTGAAGTGATATTTCTATCAGTTTCTATTTACAAAGTGTTTATTCTTTTAAATTCAAAACGTTAGGGAGAATCATTAGGCAAAATGTGAACTTTTTAAAAGCTTTTAGACGCCATGTTGAATTATGTTCTTCACTTTGGGGGTAATGATTGGTAGCAAACTGAGCAAGGGAAGAATTTTCTAAGCTGAAAAATAAGGAATGTTGAGAGGAATAAGTTCAGATTCAGAATATTTTTTTTAATAAATAGTTGCCAAATAAATTAAAGATTTCCAAGTTTTCTTATATTTGTTAAGCTTCTGTTCGTTTTTGTTTTTTGTGTTTTAATGTCACTGATTTTAACATAATTTCGTTTAGATTTTCTTAAAATCATACAATTTTATTTAAAATCAAACACGATCACTTCTGTGAGTGTTTGAATAAAATAAACGCCCCGACAAACATTCATATTTAACTACCTGACATCTAGCATACCAACCAATGTAACTTAATAAAATTGCTGCTATCGTTTGCAAATGCAATTGGTAGAAAAAAAAAAATGTCAATAAATCTTCCCACATTGATATTTCTTTCTTTTTGAACAGGCGTCCATTATAACCGAAATGATATTTACTGACACTAGCAAAAATAAGAAGAGACAAACAGCCAAAATGGTATTCATTTAAATACAGATTTTGTTGTTAGTTTTCCTATCTTTTTCCTCTGTACGTCTATGCAAATCTGTGGTTAATATGGCAGAACAGAAGATAAATATGACACATCCTTCATGAGGAATAGTTCTTTCATTTGCGTATCTGATACTCTTAGAAGAGATGAAGCCGAGAAATCCGCCAATCGAACACTTACCTCATCCAGTTACCTTGCCAAGTAATAGTGGCAGCCATTCCAACCGCAAGAATAACAGCTCGAGCCACGAAGATGAGTTATTTATATAGAGATTCGAAATAAAAGAAAACGGCTGAAGTATGAGAATGTGTGTCATTACGGATGACGTGACGTGAAAGTCAATATCAAGCGATATCTATAACTTGTCTTCTTTTAATATGCTGTTTTCTGTTGTAAAATAAAGACTTCCTTGTCTTTTTTATTTACCCCTCTTGACTGATATCTTAATTTTGGGCTATTGTTTAAAAAGATAAACAGAATTTCCAGCTGCGTTGGCATACCTGTTGTACTCGGTGACTTAATGGCATCTTGAAACTTTTCGATTAATTCTTTACCTCCGATAAATTTACATAGATTCCGTGTATGTGTGTGTGTGGGGCGGGTGCGAATGCGTTTTTGGAATATTACCTACCTTTCCTATCTATTACTAATAAGATGCCAAAATTGTGTTCTTAAAAATGTGTTCGCAAAAATATAGAGATACTTCCGGAGTTTCTTTAATCGGAGAGTTTCTGAGTTATGTTTTTATACTTGATATGAACTGTGTTCATCTAAAAATACTATTGACGATAATGCTGTGAACAACGAATGTAACTTTCTTATAATATTTCGAACTAAATATCTAGAAAATATGTCTTCCATACATTTTTCTGAGACAATCAAATGATCATTAAAAGCATCACACACACACACACAGCGAGAGAGAGAGAGAGAGAAAGAGAGAGAGAAAGAGAGAGAGTGAGTCAATAGTTCGCTATGTGCATGCGTTTTTGTGACTAGTTCAACTTTTAAAAGTTGGTTTCGATCTAATAAACAACCTCAAATAACAAATGCATGTATTGTTGAGATATAAATATCTATATTCCCATAGATATATAAATATCAATATTTCGACAGATTGGTTTCAGATTGTTCCAATATCTCACCCGATAACTAAATTATGAGTATTCTTGTGTCCTTATACCATCTTTTTAACTATAAAATATACTAAAAATGGTCGTGAGAGATTACGATATATTTTAAGCGTAAAATAAACAAATTAAATATATTTTATTTAATTTCTTGTTTCTTTTGAAACCTTTTTCTTTTCTTTGTTTGCCCCTTATAATATAACATAGGTTGGAGAGAAGTAGTTACGCGGGAATTTCTGTCAGATCGAACCGATCATATAGTTCGTTTCTTCTGTTCAAATAACACATCTGATTCAGTGCATAGAACTTTGTATACAAAAGAGCCTCGTTTTTTGTAATGTCTTATACAGCATATATTTTATTGCCTAATACTGTTCTCTTTTACTAATCATCACTGCTATGAGTAACACATTTTATGGGAAGCCCAAATGATCGAATCGAGGGACAGATGTGTAAGGGAAAACTGAGGTGAGAAAAAAAAAAAAGAAATGAATGACGAGAGGAGAAAGGGTAAAAGGTCTATGAGAAATGGTTAACGAACGAAAATATCCTCGGAGGTGGGTGGAAATTGTGTATCGATCAAATTTTTGATGGCTTTTAGTCACACTTCATAAAAAAGTATCCATTTAGTTGCGGACAGTAGGAGCTTCTAATGTTTAAACACAATTCTATAAATGAGGCTATGAATCCCATTAAAATGCTACATTTTGATTCTGACAGAAAAGATATAAAATTATTTGTTCGATGTCTGAATGCAAAACGACGTATGAAACTAGCAGTCATTTGGGTTGTCTATTATAATTGGAATCTGAAGCCTACCTTCAAAAATACTGTTAAAATCCACACATACATACATACATACATATTACTGTATATGTATCTACAAAGAATCATTCTTTCCAATACACTTTTATTTTAATAGAGATGTCATCATATTTTTGAAGAACTTAGTGGAGATCATAATTCTAATGGAATTTCGCAAATAGATTTTCTGGTTTTATTCTTAGTAGGTTTCAACAACATAAGAAATCTTTAACATTATTTTGTTCTTTTCTGTTTATTTTCGCTTCATTTGTTTTTCTCATTTCTCTATAGTCGTTCATAGACTTCATTTTGAATTGACATCTTTCCTGTTTTCATTGTCTTTTACTCCTTCGCCCCTTTTCTTACCTTCTATGCCTCTTCGTCTTGCTCTCTATCATTCCCACTCTCACTCTCCCTCCTTCTCCTTTTCTTTCTTTCTTCATCTCTTCATATCTTCCTTCCACGGTACTTTCATTCTTCCTTTGATAACTGTTTTCCTACTTTCCTTCGTTCATTTTTCTTCATCGCCTCTCTTGTGCTTTATTCATTATTTATTTTCATTTTCTCTTTCATTCTTTGCTTTTTATATTCTATTTTCTGTTTATTTCTTCCTTCTAAATTTTTTCTTTCGTTCTAATTTTCTTTTCTTTTTCTTTCCTCTTTTCCTTTCTTTTTTCCATTCTCCTCTACGTTTGCCTTCTACTTCGCCCCCGTCTTTTCTTTTATTTCTTGCTTCTTTCTTCTTTCATTTGTGCCTTCATATTTTCTCTTCTTTCATCTTTTGTTTTCTTTTTCTTTAGTTTTTTTTTTCAGCGTCCTTCCTCTTATTTTCCCCTTTTCTGCTCATTTTCCTTCCTTCTTCCTTTGTTTTTTCCTTCTTCTTTTCCTTTCTTGTTTGTTTCTCAATTTGATTCTTATCTTTTTTTTGATGATTTCTTCTTGTTTTTGGTACATTGAATAATATCAGCTTTAGGAAAGAATTCACTTAAATCATATTCAGATTGTTACAAATTTGAAGTTATAAAATCTATTCACCAAACATTATGTCCAACACTCATATTATTAAACACAAATATTTACTTAAAATTCGATGCACGTGGATATTATGACTGAAAATAGAATCGGTAGTCAGTTCAAATTTTATCCGAAACTAAGTTTTAACTAATACTCTAGGAAAGGTCGATGTCTTCTTAGATCTGGATTAAAAAGTATATAAAAGGCTTCATTATACTTTTATTGCTAAACAGTCTAGGAGAACAGCTCTGAGTACAAAACTAAGGAGGAGAGAATTGGAAACCATTATCGCAAGAACAATCAGGATAAAGATTACAGATATTAAAACAAAAAGTGATTTGTAGGCCTACTTAAGTACATAGTCATTATCCTTTTTTGAAATTCACTTAAAATTATTATATTTTATTTACTGATTATAAATCCTGTATAAAGTTGCAATTTTGGATACGGTAAGTAACCTGAGTCATGCGAGAGGGAACTGACTCCTTTTTATTTGGCCACTTTAAATATCTCAAATTTGCTGTGATTGGTTGTTCGAACCACATGTTAATGTTCTTGAAATATTTTATGGAGCAAAAACAATGTGAGGATTTGTACCATGCCGCGTAACATTATTTTAGGTTTTCTTCCATTTATATTCCGCTAAATTGTGTTCTCAAATTGACACACCCTGTATATACTTAAAAAAATGCTCTAACGAATAGACTAATTTTCACAGATAAAATAAAAAAAATTAATTGAACATTTAGAAAAGTGAATCCATCTTTGAAAAAGTTTATTCATCGTTGTATTTTATGTATCTATGTATTTATCTACATCTATATTTGTCTATATATATTTATATTTATTCATAGAGTCTCAGTTACGGTGGACTGGTCATGTCTTGAGAATTCTGATAACATGATACCCAAGATCCTAATGTACAGCCAATTAGATCAGGTCTACAGGAATGTAGGACGCCCATGGCTAAGATACAAAGACAAGCTGAAAAGCAACTTGTCAGCAGTCAATATACCACATAACACCCTTTCAATCTGCTTGTATGAATCATCTTCAAGAAGCGAGAGCAAGATCTAAAAGGTCAGCCAATCTAACTGATCTCATTTCACAATCCTCACACTTGCTCTATATGTGACCTTCTTTGTAAATCACTAGCAGATCTTAAATGCCACTTAAGATTATCGTACAAACTTTCATAACTGAATCAATAAGCTGTCAGATCCTCATACGTCGAAACCGACGGGAGATTCCATTATTATTATTTATATATATATATATATATGTATGTATGTATGTATGTATATATATAATCCAATCAAATGCAAGTCTCATGACTTCATCCGAAAAATTTGGCTAATCACTTTATTGCATAAAGATCATTGACCTGTCAGAAAGAAAACTTTTCAACTGACGCATGCTTATTCATCTAACTGAAAAACTGAATGAAAATAAACATGAAAATATATAAAAGAAGGACGTCGTTGTTTGTTCAGCAAATTTTGATCCATTACTGACTATCAAGTCACTTCTTTCTTTATGGTTCTCCTGAGAAACTTAGTCTTACTCAGAAAATCAGAGTACAGCGAAAGCATCCAATATATCCAGAATTTAATTAGTTGGAATAAGCAATTATTTCTTTTTCTGAACGGTTCGTCACTACTCATTACAAAATTTCCCTATATTGCCTCGGAGATGTCAATTTTTAAAGGTCAATCCGGGCTTTATTTCATAAAATCTAAGACTATAATGGAGTGAGACTTATAAATGTATATGAGACAATGTTCTTACCAAATAGAAATTTTCTTTATGAGATCGGTATTACAAACGAGAAGATACACGAGTGATATCGTCGGAGACCAACTTATAAAAAAATTGCACGTCAGAGAGAGAGAGAGAGGGGGGCATATGCACACATGCTCCCTCACTCGCATACGCACGTATGCGCATCAGGTATAAACGTGGGCATATATGAAGTGTGTATTTCATGTACACATATGCACATACATCCATGTGTGTGTAAAAAGTGCATATGTTTATCTACATTTATGTATATATTATTTACACCTTTTTTTATATTCTTCTGTGCGGATACTTTACTGAACAATAAAATCTTAACCTCTTACGTCAAATGTCAATCGTTATCTGTCCTTATAATCATCACTTCCTACTGCTATCACTTCCTCTTTCGTTCATCACACCTTATTCATCATAATCATTTTAACAGTAACTATTTATTAGGTTAAAACATAAATAATTTCTGTTTTTGTTTATCAATTTTATTCTTTTAAAAATAAAGTAAGATTATATTTTATTCAATTATATCTATAATATCTACTACATATCCGGCAGCTCTACGATAACTTTTGAGTAAAAGTCCGCAGGTTTTAATGTGAATATGACGGGTTGGGATAGAACAGATCAGTTCCAAAATGTTTTCTTGTGTTATTTTTGTTGTCTACGAAATTGCGTTGTCATGGAAGAGGACAACATTTTTTTTTTGACGAACGCAGGGTGCTCTTTGTTCAAACTTTTATGGACACGTTCCAGCTGCTGGACGTATAAATGTACATTTAGTGTTTCTTTGTGCTTTAAGAACTGTAAATGAATAACACCCTGATGATCCCGCAACACACGTATTATATTTCTTGCATGGTTTTTGGTTTTGGGTTTCTTGCAGGTTTTGGGCTTGTCAATCCACTACCTTTTGTCTTGAATATTGTCAGAATCCATTTTTCGTCACCTGTTATGATTTGTAAGGAACGCTTACTTAGGATGATATATTTATCATCAAAATTGGTTCTCACAAGCAGAAATGACATAACCTCGTACTTTAAGTGCCTCTAGTGGCTTGTATTGGGAGAACTTAAATATTTTAAAAAAATACAAGTTTCATTTGATTTCTTCGGTTCTGTTTTCCTGTTTTCGAACTAGCATAACATACAGCTATTCTGACGCAGAACCGGTTGAACGATGTTCTGTATATACATGATGTTGTTCAATGGTCACTGCAGAACACAAAAGGCACGCAACACTTGAAAATTATAGTCCTCAAATTATAGTGACTAATCACGAACAAAAGAGACGAGTAAATTATCACCAAGTGTCCGTGAGTCTCTGGTAGCCTGTGATAAAAAAAAATGGATCAACAGAGTGCCCAGTGGAAGCATCCTAACTCCCCTAGGTCAATGAATGCCAAGAAAAGCAGATCCACCGGGAAGTCAATGATGATACCCTTCTTTGACTCAAGGACATCATTTACATCCACCGGGTCCCTCACGACAAGACGTTCAGCAACGACTACTATGTGAAGCTTCAGAGGGAGTTCAGAAAGAGATTTCGTCGTAAGAAGAACTCTTCAAACCTGACCAGTTGTACCATAACCAGGACAATGCACATTGCAACATTCATAATGCTAGGTTTTTCATCTGCATCGCATTGATGAATACATTCTAAATAATGATACTCTCTAGATTTCAGATGTACACGGAAATGAAAATCATTCAAGTCATATTCTCCTCTGATCACTGAAGAATCCAGAGCGACATTCGATTCTCCGTACATGATAGCGTTGTGGCGTAAGTGAAAATCAGGCTAGAAGCACATAAAACCGTAGTCCTTTTATAAGAAAACGATTCTCAACATGCTTCGGGCTACATTTGCTCTGATGTGTGCTTTCAATACTGCCCTGACGATATATTCGTAGCTACTGCGTGGCCGCCTAGAAACTGTTCTACCGGTATGGGAACATTCTTTTGACCACTGTTGGCAATGTCGAAGAAGCGATGATGCGTCACATCCAATATATACTCTGAAATGACCATCCAACGTGCAAAAAAAAAAAAAAAAAAAAAACAATCTGAAGTCCTGCTAAACGTATATGTATGTCTGTTTATAGCCTGCAACAAATTTTATCAAAACTTTATGATTAAATTTCATTTTGTCTCGTTTCAAATATTTTTATATAACTTTTCTTCCGATCAAATGTTTCATGATTCCATTCCCAGAATCTCATAAAAACTCTGTTTATATGATAAATTCAATGGCTTACTGTCTTTAGAAAATTTATATATTAGGAGTGAATGCTGAAAAGTTCTTGGCCCAATTCACTTCCCTAAAACTGACCAAATGGTCGAGTCAACAACTTTTCAGTTCCCTCTCATAATATAACACATATTAGACATAAACTGCTATTTTTTATTTAATTTGTGCACTTTTATGAACATCTATTCGTAGAAAGAACTGTGAAAATATACAGAAATAAGAAGTAATCTTCTCTGCCATCTAATATGGTGCGCATCAAAGGCTTTCTGCTTGATGCCAAAAAGATACTGCATGCAAAAGACATATTCATGCTGATTGTCTTACACCTTTTCGATATATTATGTCACATTCAGCTACTGCAGAACATGTTATGGATAAATAGAATTCTTTGTAAAATTATATATTGGAAAGTTTATAATATAATAATGAATTTCCAATATATCCAATCATTTCAGGTTAGAATTTATTTAAGGAAGACAATTTATTAATCTATTGGACTCAGCAAAATTTGGTTGCATGTTTTGCTGCATGACCCTTTAAAGGAACGCAGTGCAATGTCATTCTTTAAAACTTGGAGGAATTTGTGTATGTTTCGAAAGACATTTGGAACATTACCCAAATCCAAGAAGTAATTGCAGGGTACATAAAATAATCTTGCTAATTATATCAACAGCGTACGCAAAGATTTCCTTCAGGCTATTGTTAAATTCCCAAACGATAGATCGAGTTTGTTTCTTGTTTGCTGTTTAGTTCATATCACGTTGTGCATTTGTTGTTAAACATATCTTTCCACAATGCTCTAGTTGAACTGCTGAGTCAACTATTTCCAACGAGTAGATGCACTATGAAGAGCATTCTTGCGTCAGAATTAGTTGGCTTTTGAAATAAATACCCATACGAATTTTGTTAGCCTACCCCAAGTGTTGCTAGCGGGTTTACTTCTTGTAGTAGACATATATCATTTGTACATATATCAAATTTAAAAGACTGGTTTACATATTTTCTTTACGAGCCATTCTGCTACATTATCATAGATTTCACAAGTATAAAAATATTATTTTTGTGTGTTTAAAGGAAATAAATTTTTGCATTTTAGTTAAGACCTTGATTTTAAATATGTTCTTTAAATAAAATTGCTGACAGTACCTATCGGGGTTCCTTTCAATAAATTCTTATAATATTTTATTCGTAATCAAAATGTAGCTATCAGAATTTTCGTCTTAATTTTTTAGATAGGAATTATCTTTATTAGAGACAGTTTTAATCGTATTTCATCGTCAGTATGTTTTCTATATTTACAACTTTCCGTGGTTCTTCTTCATATTGTAGTTGGTAAGACTTTGGGAACATTGATTCAGGAATTTTACTCAATCTACGACAGTTGATTGTTCTTATTCTGCTTACTCTATTTCCCAGTTAGTTCAGCTTTGTGATGTTGCTTGTCTCGTTCACTGAATTAGATTATATGGTGTTTTGCACTACCAGATCCGCCGATTGAACTCACTACTGCCATTTAACTCGATTCACTTAACCAACGTTAGGCCATGTGCTCCGGCAGCTCATTTGCGTGTTGAAAGATAGAACTTTCACTTCCAATGTCGCTTGTCTGTCTCTCACCCTATATGATTTTACACTATCAAGAAATGCCATATGAACTAAGCCATCCTCAGAATAAAACATAAACAACAACTGTGTATATTATACTTCATATTACATCCTAAAACTAAATGACTATAGGAGATTATAGCTTATCATGGATTCCTTTACTTTATTATTCTGTGAATTACTATGAAGTCTTGGGAAAGAAAATGAGTAATATCCAGTCGCAATCTTCATGGTTTTGAATTCGGAGTTATTCTTCTCCTAAACTGGTTGCCACCCAAGGCTAGTAATTCCAGTCTATTTAACTGCTATTTAACTTATACTCACGAGAACAAATACATTATACGGAGGAGGGGGTAACAGTGAAAGTCAACACATGAAAAGCTGAATTTGGTTCATTTGGTTCATTTGGTTCAGTTTCTGCACTATTCACACAAAATGTTCTATTTCTAAATTATTGCCATTAAAAGAATCAATGACCAACATTAACATTACAATCATATGCAGGTTGTGAGGGGGGGGGGCTTTGATTAAGACAAAAAATATTCGGTCTAGGTGGAAAAAGGTCCACAACTTTATTACAGATGGGGCAATAACGTCTAATCAAGGAGGGAGATAACTGAAATCAGGTCGCAGGTTCCAACCACAGAATTGGCTGTCCCATGAGACACATGACCTATTTGATAAATCGTTGACTGAGCGTTTCAATTTTACCGAGCCGTTGTGAGTATAATTCCTGGTAGTGATTAAATGTCATATACATTGGTTCAACGGTATAGACAAGTAATATCACAAGGAAGAACTAACATTGTGTTCTGGCAGAAAGTTTTTCTCGTAAGAGTCCATCTTGCACATTTACAAATCTGCCATTCGCCCGTGAATTTAATACTATTGCCATATCTGGTCTGGTGTACCTGCTGTTTATCTTGGGGTTCTTGACAAAATCCAAACAAGGATCTGTAATGTAATCGACCCTAACTTGGCATCTCGACATTAGTCACTTTCTCACCGATGCGATGTGGCTTCCGTCTGCCTTTTTTTATAAATGTTTTCATGGCATCTGCTCTGACGAGCTTTTTTCCCTGGTGCCCCAACTACATGAATTTAAGCGTGCTCCTGTATTGGCATATAGGTTCCACCCGCTTAATCTTGAAATAGCTAAACACAACCGACACTTTTACTCCAGTAGTTTATTTTCTCGCACTTCCCGCCTGTGGAACTCCCTTCTGTTTCCTTGCTTGCCTGATAACTACAACCTTCAAAAATGTAAACTTCTATCTTCTTGAATCCCGTTCATGTTTGTCCTTTCCTCAATCCTCCCTATACTCGGTCTTTTCTCTCACTTTCACTCCCTGACACCCCCTGAGTACTAGTAGCATTCTCACTTTGCTTGGGGTGAAATGATAAAAAAACAGAAGAATTAACTGAGACGTTTCAGTGAGAACAATATATCCCCGTGCACTGAATGAAGGGCTCTGTTCAAAATTCCAAGATTACTAACTACAAAAAACACCTGAAGAAAACCAGAAAATGCAATGAACGAAATATTGTGAAACTAACAAATACAATTAGGATACGTCCAATTAAAACAATATACAACACCCGGAGAAAATGCTACATTTCGAGATTATCTTCTTGAACACCAAATATTCTGTAAATTCTGCCAATCACATATCAACGATTTTAACTCTAAAATGACTTTTATTCCAATTTCCAATGTTAATCAAATATTTTTATGGTCCTCGCATGAAAACAAAATTTGCTTTCTGCTACATCTTACTTAATAACCTTGAATTGAAAAGGCTTTAATATTCATCTCCCTTTGATACTTAATATATCAACCATATTTACATCGATTGTACAGCTAGAATATGGAACGTTAATTTCATTTTTTATTTGCGCTGGATAAATTTATGTGCTTTTTAACAAAGCAAAAAAAAATAAATACGTTTTAACCAGTACCACTTGGAGTAATGTCACATAATAAGAAAGTCGTGTAAAAATTGCTTACGTTTAGAGGTGTTGAGAATAACAAAATGAAGTCAGTAAAATGTGATAACGTTATTAATTTCGGGTAAATAATATCACTTAGTGTTACGGAAAATGTTTATTTTATCAACGATATGTGTTCATATAATGAAGTTCGTCACCGAGGAATGTCATCTAGTACATACATTGAGCAATGCACGTGACTTAGAAAGATAGAAATATAATAGATCTGGAATATGGGCAAGAACAATGGTTACGGTTATTGATAAGGACAGATTCAGAGTTAGGATAGAGTGAACATTACAGTTATAGTTATAGATAGAGTTAGGATTAGAATCAATGTTATGAATAGGAATAAATTTAGAGATAGACCTAGGGTTAGAGCTAGGTGTACGGTTAGGGTCAGGGGCAAAAGTTAAGGCTAGTGTTATGACTAGAGTTACTGATATAGTTTTAGGCTTAGAGCTAAGAATACAGTTAGTGATCAACTTATGCTTAGAGTTAGAGTTAGGGTGTGGGGAAAAGGGTGACGCCTATCTTAGGAGTTATGACTACGGTGAGGTTTAGAGTCAGGATACGGTTTTAATTTAGGGCTAGGATTAAACTTAGGGTTAGTGTTAGGGTAGGGTTAGTGTTAGGGCTAGGGTTATTGTTAGGGCTGGGGTTAAGAATAGGTCTTAGTTTAGGTTACAGTTAAGGTTAGCTCGAAATTTACAGTTATGTCAGAGTTAGAGTTAGAATTTGGGTTATGTTTAGAGTTAGGCAGAGGATTAAGGCTAGAGTTAGATTAGTGTTATGGATAGTTAGAGATAAGGCAAACTGTAAGAATAGGATTAGGGCTAGATATCGTTTTAAGGATAGGAATCTGTACAGTGTTAGTGATAGGCATAAATTTAATGTTAGGGTGAGTGTTAGGTCTAGGTTTAGCACTTAGTAGTAGACCTGGGTTTAGAGTTTTAAAGTTAGGGCTGGGATAGCGTTATGGTTAGTGCTACGGTGTGACTTAAACTTAGGGTAAGGCTTATATTAGGGCCAATTTTATAGTTAGGCTTGGAGCAAGTGTTAGTTTTGATGTTGGGGTTACGTTTGTATTTAGCGTTAAGTTTAGTGTTGGAAATAATGTTAGGGCTAGTTTTTCAGTTAGTTTTAGGCCAAGGGTTAGGCCGAGTGCAAGGGATAGAATCTTGGTTACGGAAGGAATATTGTCAAGGTTAGTAAGGTTAGGACACTATTGATAGAGTAAGGATTATGTTTAAAGTAAGGTTTATTTTTAGGGTGTGGTCTAAGCTTAGGGGTATGGTTAGAGTTAGGGATAGACTTCAGGCTTGGCTTAGGGATTGAGTTAGGTTTAGGGATAGTAACAGAGTTACTTTTAGGTCAATTTTTCCATTCTTTTTAATTTTAGATTTTCCATTGAGTAAGTATTGGGTCTAACCCTACGGATAGATTTGGGATTAGGGAAAGTGTTAGGTTGAGTCCCTGGTTATAGTTAGTTTCAGAGATAGGGTTAGGTTTATGGCTAGTTAAATCAAATATTAGGATTAGGTTTAGGTTAGAGCTAGAACTTGATTTAAGGCTAAGGTTAAAGTTAGGCTTAGCGATAAGTTTAATGTTAGAACAGTTAAATCAGTGTTAACGTAGCATTAAGATTAGAGCTATGGTCAGGTTTAAGGTTAGAGTTTGGGTTATTGATAGAGATACGATTAGAGGATGCTAGTGTTATATTTCAGTTTCGGGCTAGGTTTCAGTTAGGATCAAGCTAATGTTAGGATGTGTTAGAGTTAGTATTAGTGCTAGATTTATTAAGGACTGGGCTTTAGGTTTAGGAATAAGACGAGGTTCTGAGTTAGGGTAAGGGCTTAGGAGGGTCTGGAGATTAGGCGTAGGGCTGGAATTAAATTTATGGTTAATGTTAGAGTTACAATTAAGGCAAAATTTTGCTTTGGGGATTGGTTTGTAGTTATCGTTAGATTACGGTGTCCTGTTTTGGTTAGGATTAGGATTGGGCTTGATTGTTGGTTTTTGACTACGATTGGTGTTATGGTTAGGGTTTAAGTTAGTGTTAGCGCCAGGATTTGAGTTAGCGTTAGAGTTATTTTAGGGTTTAAAAAAAAAGCAACACTAGGAATGATGGTTAATTTTATGTTAAGATTACAACTACACTTAGTTTTAAGGGCTGGGTTTAGGTTAGGGATATCTTTAAGTTTATGGCTGAGTATAGACATAGCTAGACAGATATTGATAGTTAGAATGGGGGCTAATTATAAGGTTAGCGTAAGGTTTAGAGCTATGTTTAGTGTTGAGTCTAACGTTAAGGATAGGAAAAATTTATTGTTAGGATTAGGACTGTGAGTATCGTTAATGTTAGTTCTAGGGTTTGAATTAGGGTTAGGGCATAGATTACTGTTAACGCTAGGTTTAGTATAAGGCTTAGGATTAGTTTCAGATTTAGTATTTTGGTTAGGATGCTATCTACTGTTTGTACTAAAGTTTGAACTAGGGTTTGGCATGTCTTCCTCTAGTTCTAATGCTAGGGTTAGAGTTAGCGTTAGGTTTAGTTTTTGAGTATATATTAAGGCACATGTTAGAGTTAAGTTTAGCTCAATAGGACGTGTTTTCGGGTTAGAGATAGATTTAATGTTAGAGTTATGGCTAGGGAATAAATTTACAATTAGGTTATGTTTTGTGTTAGTAATAGCGCTAGTGTTTGATTTAAGGCAAGATTTAGAGTTATGATTAGAGTTAAAGCTGCGGTTAGAGATTAGGTCAAGGTAAAAGTCAGTGTCAGATAAGAGTCTCTGATTAGAGTTAGAACTAAGTTTAGAGTTAGTACTGAGATTATGATTAGGTTTCAGTTAGAGTTATATTTAAGGCTAGTGTGAGTATTAGGATAATGTCTAGAGTTAAATTTATGGTTAGGTTTAGTTTAGGATTATTTTAGGGTTATTATTGGTGTTAGGGTTGGTATTAAGGATTAGAAATTTGATTAGGCCTAAACTTATGATAAGTATTAAGGCTAGTTTTTGGATTAAGGATAGTTCTTTTTGTTCATGAAACCTTGCAGTTTTATTTTAATTTTCGTTTTTCTCTGTCTTCTAGTTTTCTTAATTTTTTCTATCCTTTTTAACCATTTTTCTTTATTTTTAGTTCAGTTTTTCTACCTTCTTTTATCTTTTTGTTTTTCCTTTTTTTCTTGTCTTTCTTGTTGATATTTTTCCAATTTTCTTCCTTTTCCCAATTTATATTTAATTTCTTACTTTTTCCCTTCGGATGAAAAATGAAAGAAAAAAAGATTCTGTCGTATTTCCTAATTTTTTCTTCAATGATTTCAGTAATTTTTCTTTTTCTACCCGTCAATTTCCTTTTCTCTTGATACTTTTTCTTTCGAGCCACAAAAATGCCGAATTATTTCTGCTCGAATAGTTAGCAAAATTCCAAAATCTTCAATTCTTTTATCCACAAATCAGTTCATCAAAACAATTTGAATAGAACATTTATATTTTTTAAAGATTTCCATTTTTGTATTAAAACGTCCTGAAAATCAATAAACACATATCCACTCATAAATTTATCTTCTTTTTTTCGTTTTTCCTGTATATTTTAATTCCTCAATCGTCTATTTGTTTCTTAATTTAGGTTCATTATTTGGCACAATATTGATATAAAATAACGGTATGTATTTGCTGTTTATTCATTACAAATTCGTTTTAAAATGAAATGTTATATATTAACTTATTTATTTTGCATTAATATTTTATTTATTTTTATTTGTCTATTAAAGTTTGTTATTTTTACTTTGTTTTATAGTTGAAGTTGGTGAATAGTGGTGGTGAAATTTCATGAGAATATTCACTCACTTAACCTTTGATGAAATTAATAATTAAAAATTAAGAAAATAATATAAGTTGATTTTTAATATTTTATTTTTAACAAACTGATTTTAGAACAATGATTAATAAATAAAAATAAAAATAAGTTAGAAGTAAAAATGTAGACAAAAAAGAAAGATTGAAAAAGATTTGGGGAGTGAATATCGAAAGATATTGGGACAAAATAACAATAATTAAAGAAAGACAATGAAAAAGATTCGGGAAAAAATAACAAAATATACAATGTGAAGAATTCGGGCAAATAAGATAAATTAAAAATACAAAGGAGAAAGAAAAGAAATTTGAAAAGAGATAAGAACTTTGAATTTCTAAAGAAAGCTTTAGTCAAAGATTTATTTTGAAAGAGAAAAGATTCCTTAAGTGAGTGAAGGGAAAATTAAAATGAAGCAAAAGAAAAAATTGAAAAGATCAAAATTTAATTTAAAATTGAAAAGAAAAATCGAACATGGATATACATACAAGTAAATAACCCGAGACGTCGACGTTGAAAATATGATTGGCATGCTCAATTCCAATTCCAAGTGAGGCCGTTGTATTTATTTTCGTACAAATATAATTGGGAAAGATATGAAACCATTTCTTTATGTTAATTTGAAGATACGTCTGGGCACTTTAGCCTTTCTTGGCAACAAGAGGAAGGCTGTTTGGAGATTCTCTGGCAAACTGTACACCATTTTTTCTGTTTCCCAAATAGTGTCATTGTTAAAATTTTACCATTATAAACAAATCATGTGTTTTGCTAGTTTGGTGGTTCATTCTTAAAGCTTTTCATACATCGAATCAACAGGAGAGTCCACTATACACACATGGTGGAAGTCAACTTGTCACCAAATAAGACCAGCCCCAAGACTTATTACTCCCAAATTTATAGGGATGATGTCACTTATGACGAATTAAATGGCTCATAAAACCCGCAAGTGACCTGAAAGCCGTTTCAACTTCCGGCAAAGTCAACTGGATATTTTGCATACATACACACACACACACACACACACATACATATATATATATATATATATATATATGTGTGTGTGTGTGTATTTAATATATATTAATAAATATGCATATTTAGAATATATTATAAATATACATAAATATACATAGTATCTCTCATTGAAAGTTTCATACATAGTATCTCTCATCGGAGTTTCATGCACAACGCAATCTTCATATTTCTAGAATTACGCCGTCATCTCTATAAAGTCCGCTTAAGGAAACCGGACTTTCTACAGCTGACAGTGTAATTCTCCTCTGTAATATAATTCCAAGAAATACAGACCAATTGAGAAAAGAACTGATAAAATTTTCAAAGATCACCATCTAAATATTGCCACAACCAACAATGCTAAGGTGATCAACTTTCTCAGTGTTACCTTGGACTTGAATACTGGTTATTACAAACCATATACCAAATCTATATAACCATAGATACGTCAGTAAAGTTTCCAACAAACGTCATACAATTCTAGCTAATTTACATAAATAGATGTAATTTATGCCTTATTGAAAAACACTTGAATAACCCAAGTTTATTAAACAAGAATAATGAATTGATGGTTACATGTAGGCATAAAAATAAATATCTGTTGAAATACATTGATCCAGATAAATTTTTAATGTAAATTAATCCTTCTATTTCTTGAAATGAAAATAACACGGCAATCTCCCTTTATGCTTAATATGAAATTAATATTCACAACATTAAAATGTTTTTTCTATATATAATAAAAATCCCGTCTATTTTAATTTTATTTTTTATTTTAAAGTATATTTTTAAAGTATACTTTTAAATTTAAAAACTGTAAGTACTGCATTATATAGACAGTGCCAAAATAACGTTAACCAGCTATTTTTCATAAAATTTAAATTACGTAACGTAATATATGTATATATTTGTATTACTTTAAACGTAATAGCGTTTGAAGTAAAACAATTATATACATATTTTATCGGTAATTTTGTATTGTGCTCAATATTCACTAGCGAATTAGGTGCATTGTACAAAAGGATGGCACACTTTACAAATGTAATCAAATGATCAAACATTATAGATTTTTTAAATTCTTCTTGTCGATCCGATGACTTTTCAGCACTCCCTTGTAATTGGAAACATATTTATGTAAAATA
Source organism: Acanthosepion lycidas (assembly GCA_963932145.1). Taxonomy (NCBI): domain Eukaryota; kingdom Metazoa; phylum Mollusca; class Cephalopoda; order Sepiida; family Sepiidae; genus Acanthosepion; species Acanthosepion lycidas. The sequence goes on along the minus strand of OZ010604.1, from coordinate 35,034,754 downwards.
AACGCTATTTTCATGGTAGACTGCTAACATATTGATATACCTATATATATTTTTTTTTCTCCATATGTATATATGTATGGCAGAGGTTATATTGTTTTGAGATGATTTGGGCATTGCCAGTGTCTTACCATCAAACTGATCGAACCACAAGTGACACAGCCAGGCTCTAATTATCTTGAGTGATTCTTGTCGTTCGTTCAAGCCTCTCTGATGCTGAGAGTTTACATAATGCTGCGCAAGTTATGAAGGACTAAAATACCGCGAGGGTAGCATTGGGATCCTGGTGGTTGAAGGGGGGCACTTCATTCGTCGCAGACTGTTTCGTGGTTGTCCTTGTGCAGCAGGTATGCAACTATTATGTATAAATATTTGTGTAGTTATCAATATATTATATTTTTAGCCTGCTCTGGGATCCGTGAGAAAAAAATATTGCCTTTTCTGTTGAAAGTTTTTTTCGCGGCGAGTGCAATACATCCTGTCATAATCTGATTTTATTAATTCAAAACAACTTCCGGTAGAAATACAAACGAATACAAATGAGCACAGCTACATAGGCATGCAGGCATATATGAGGGGGGCGCACAAATACTTTTGCATGTGTACTGGCATTAAAAATGGTAATTTAAGAACTTGCTGCTAGCTAATTTCATTTAGATTCTTAGTCAATGCTCCACAGAGTGGGATCATGTGCTAATCTAATGATAGATAGATAGATAGATAGATAGATAGATAGATAGATAGATAGATAGATAGATAGATAGATAGAATCTAGTATACATAAATTCACTCTACAAAAACATTTTAAAACTCTGATACACAGCATGTCTTCATATTAATGAAAACATGTCTGTGCAAACAGGTGTACTCTTACCTACCTAAACAGATACAGGGAATCATATATAGTCTTCACATACATCACTAACACATGCTTTTTACTTCACATGAGCTATCTCATAATATTAGGTATATATATATATATATATATATATATATATATATATATATATATATATACACCTGAATAGATACGGAAATATACACACGCATTATTTTAGATATTGTCACATCCAGTTTTACACAAATGAAAATTCACAGTTACTAATGCACCTGCACGTACAAGAACCATTTTTCTATGACACAAGTATTCACAGTTGGCACCATTACACTAACGCACAGACAAAATATAAACAGCAATATCGGCAAACACAAACAATAACATGCAATTTTCCCTTTCGTTTACTTTTTATAAATTAATCACGTGATCGATTATAAAAATGTGATTGGACATTGGATTTCAGTTTGTTTTTTCTTTTTTTTAATCAGTATCGTACCATGCAAGGGAATAAAGCCACGAAGACACAATGGGTTAGAGAGTGTGGAAGAATTAGGAACAGAAGCATTAATAATGAGCTGGAAATGGGAAGAGTAATAAAGAGAACAGTAGATAGCGATTGACAGTGACAACAATTATACCTGACTGTTCTATCTTAATACCTATGGAACGAAACATATTATTAATATGAAAAAAAAAAAAAAAAAAAAAAAAAAAACGCGTGAAGCTTTGCAAATTCTTCAAGATATTTAATGATAAGCTGAACTAGACAATCTTAATTCTTTGACTTGGAAGCTTACATCGTTAACAAATCCACAACATTTCAAATTTAAACAGTTGATGAAGACGTTGATGATAACTGACTTGGAAAGGTTGTGCTCGTCGTGAGATTTATAACGCATTGTTAGATTGTTAAAGCTATCAGATACTGCCATTGCCTTCAAGATTGTTATTGATATGTTCATGCACTGATGGGACAATAGGATCGATCTCGATGGCAATCAGGTAGAAAAGTAGTATCGTAGTCTATATACACACCGTTTTATTTTTATAATAAGAAACAAGTTGCATTAATTTCTTACTTTTCGGAGTTCCCTCGTAGATTTTCTTTGAAAATACACACTATTCTCCCCAAACAATTCTGTTCCTTCATTTTTCTTTCTTTCTCTATATTATTATTTTCATTTTGATTCGCTATTTTACTGTTTTGTCTTCCTATTTGGTTTTAATTTTTTCCTTCGCTCGAAGCATAATGTTAAAAAATGACAGCTCTATTTCATATTTTGCCGTCTATCAACAACAGGTTTTAATATCTTCCATCAATTTGTCATATGTTTACAGAGATAAATCTTTCTGATAAAAATTTCTTTATCATTTCTCTTTTTCTATTATCTCGTCACTCACTTGGATTTTTCTCTTTTCAATTGATCGCATTATCTAAAAGAAAAAGAAAAAAATAAGCAACAATAAACTCGAAGAAGAAAGATTAATACCTGTGTTTTTAATTAAAAAAAAGAAATATTTCATAAGAGAGAGAATAATAAAAAATATGAGGAAACAAGTAAAAATGAAGAAGAAATAGAATAGTCAGAGGGGAGAGAAGATAGGAGGAAAATAAAATTGCATTGAAAAGAAGTGAAAAAAGGTGAACATATGTGAGGAAAAAGAGAAGAAAAAGTTAAGTGACGAGAAAATCATGATATGAATGTAAGAAAAAAAAAGAAAATTTTTGAACAAACACAAGGTTTATAGAGAATGAAACAACGAGAAAAAAATTAGTAAAAGGAAAGATAAAGTTGTTGAGAAAGAGAGAGAAAAAGAGAAACAAACTGAGGTCGAACAAGTCGATTGTGATCTATGTAAGAAAAAGAAAATTTAAATAAACGAAAAATGCAGTAAAAACGGAGAAACGATATAGAATAAAGGGTTTTCAGACGGTGAGAAAGAAAAAACAAGAGAAAGAAAGTCAGAAGAAGAAAAAGATTCTAACAATACGGAAGACGAAAAAAAGAAAATGTTGATGCCAATTAAGAGGAGCATAAAACAAAAACAAAGTGAAATTAGTAAACGGAAAGTGATAGCAATAAAGGAAATTAAAAACAGCTAGAATAAGAGGAGATAATGAACAAAAGAAAGAAGGAATAAAAAAAATTAAGGAAATATTACTGTAAATATCAAAATTATGATTAAATTTAAAAACCGAAAAATCTTAAGCAAAAGTTAGAGAAAAAAAAAACGGAAGTTAACAAAATCGAAAGAAAAATATAGAACAAAATTGTAACATAAAATATAACATTAAGATTGTGAATAAATGCGTTAATACAAACGAAATTTTATAAACTTTTATAAATAATTCAACATCAAAAATAAAGAATAAAAAGATTAAAATTCAATAATTTTAATTTATTTTCATTATTTTTGGTAAACAAAATACGCCAAAATGGGAGAAAAGTTGAAGACGTAAAAAATATTCAAAAATCAACTTTTTTGGTGCAGCTTGAGATCATGTATTTTCATTGAACCAATGAAAGTCTATAAACGACCATTAGCCGATTAAACATTTAAATAGCTGTCGTAGTGTATTAAATGATATAATACGATAAATATTCGCCTAGACCAGGTCCGGGGTCGGCAACCTTTTGAAGAATTTGGGCCAATGTCTCGAATGAGGGCCATGACATCAAATTTACTATAATAAATTGTCTCGACCTCTGACCGCTCCGTCAAGAAGGCTGCCTTGTTCTGGAGGTTTCAAGAAAAAACAACGAACTTAATGTCATATTATTTAAACAAGATTTCTTATTTTACTGCAGGAATAACAGGATAACAACTAAGACAAAAAACAAAGAAATGCAAATTCCTTTCTACAAACGAAATACATTTAGAAGTGGAAAATTATTTAATGAAACAGTTGTTTCTTCTTATTGTTTAATAACTTTTTCACATCAAGTGAAATATTTGTCGATGGCAAGAGTAAAACAACATCACCAAAGCTTGTTCTTAAGAGACTTTTAGTATATTTCATTTTCGAAGAAGTTGTTCACACGCATATGTACTTCTAAATGATGATACCATCATTTTCGCATTATTCAATAGGCTTTTTATATATTCCGCTCGACAAAACAAATTGTAGCAGTGGATTCGACATAAAATTTTGATTTAAAAAATTTGTCGCATTGTAAATTGTTATGGTCTAGGTTAGGACCAAGGAAGAAAACACGAACACAAGAGTAGAAATAACGAAGGTATATTACACGAAATAATAATACAAGATGTGGAAGGTATGACTGTCAGTCTGGTTTGGAGTGAACTACTATCGGCTCGACTCGATTCAACCCTCTCTCTCTTGAGAGGCGTAGTATACATGGTGTTAGGAAGAGTTCATTCTGTAGTTATAGGTAAGGATCCATGACATCCCCTTCCCAAGCTTTTACCTCGCAGTGGTTTTTAATATTTTTTCCTCTTCGGATTAATCATCAAAGGCTCTGTAAATTTTCTTTTTCTGCTTGATTTCCGCTGTTCTGAAATTACTTGAGGTCTTTGCATATTGAATGTGTCAAATATTCTGTCCATTACTTCCTCCTCTTCCTGAGGTAGACCGTTAGAATCCTCTAACAGCCTCTTTCTGATCTGATTTAAGTGCCTTTTATGCGAGAACTTCGGACCCTGAATTATGTAAATCACGTTCCCGATTCGTTTCCCGATTGTACCTGGCTCCCAATAGGATGTGTTGTTTTTGAACATTTAAAAAAAAAAACTTTCTCCCCTGAGCTAAATTTTCTTTTTGGTACAAATGACATTGGTGATTGCTTTGTCTGTTTTGGCAGTAATTTGTCGAATACCAATCTAATTTTTCGGGAGAACATCACTTCCGCCGGCGATAATGCCGATGGCGTAGTACTGCTCGGTAATTCTATACACTTGCAAGAATTGTTGTAAAGCCTTTTTCTGTTGGTATGTTATAAGCTTTCCTTAGTGCTCTTTTTAATGTATCTACAAACCTCTCCGCTTACCCGTTTGACCTTGGGTGATATGGCGGAGATTTGATGTGTTTCACCTGAAAAGTTTCACAAAATTCTTGAAAATCTGCAGATGTAAAGGACCCATGACATAAATCAAGTGATATTTTTCTGCCACTTCTTCCATGAATTAATTAGATAATTAGTGTCCAGGTTATTAAGGTGGCGAGCTGGGAAAAATCCTTGCCATTTGGCCTAGATTATAACGGTGGATAAAAATATTGACTTAGAAAGCATAACGAGAAATATCCGTCGTGATTTACAATAAAATGTGAAGATGACTGAATGGTGGGAAATGCAAACATACCTTTTTTATTATTAGCCGTGTAACAAAGTTCCTAGCTTCTTTCTTGAAAACTAGAAAGTAGATATATAGCACAATGGCGTTTTTGATTTTTGCTATCAAAACGCTGGAAAGTTCTGCCCACGCCTAAAATTTGCTTGCTTGTGCGTGCGTGCGCACACACACATGCATATATATATATATATATATATATATATATATATATATATATATATATATATATATATATGGCAAGGACAGCGGCAATGACATCGAAGCTGATGACGGAAGCCGAGTACAGATTCCTCGGACTCCAATCTGTAAGTCTATCCTCTGTTTCCGTCATCGAGTCGTCGTTGCCGTCGTTGTAGTTGTTGTAATATACATACATTTTGCTTGATTTGTCAATGATGGCGGCGGAGTTAAATTCAATGATGATATCGGAGAATCGACACAAACAGTGAGTATAGACCAAATTAGTTTTGGGAACTGGTATTCGTGAAGTCAGCTTGTTCGCTGTGATAAACGAAATACAGATGAAAGAATATGTAATAAATATATTTCTACCTACTCACTCGGATAGTATAAATTATTATAGACAGTTTCAACCTCATCATTGATCTAATCAATTTCTTTTAAACACTTTTAGACTCTTGGTTAGTTTTCATGTTCATCCTTCATGGAAAATCTAGAAATACTTTTGACATTGATTACTGTTATTAATTACCTTTACTCATACATGTCTACAGTCAGTGACATTCACTGTACTACACAAGAGTTTTATTCTGAAAATACTTCTACGTAAGAATTTGTTTTAAGTATTAAACTTTTAATGCAAATTAACAAGTGAAATTTAATAGATTCTCTATCATCCTTTCTCTACTTAAAGAAAACAGAAAAAAATCTTAAGACAGGTATTTTTCTGCATATATCTTAATTTTCGCTTCTCCTAAGAAATTCAATATTTATTTTTATGTTATCAGTTGGACTTTGAGTAATGCTTTTTAGCAAAGTTACCGCCAATATGCTGGAGTATATTTCTACATAACTATTCATAATAAGGAGGTTGTTTCGACTAGACACTTTCATTTCGAGAGTTTCAGCTTTACTTCAGTCTTCCACTTCAATGCCAAACACTTATTTCAATTACGGAAGTTAATTGTCTCCCTTGACATAATTTTCATGGTATGGCCAGAATTATTTAAACGAGAAGTTTGAAACTTTCAATTCCTCACTTCCTGTTGCTTTCTTTCCTTTCAACACGAACATCCGGAGCATCAGTCAAACAAAAAAAAAAATGAAAAATATAGACAAATGATCGATTTAGATTCTGCGTTTTGTCAGTGTGTATTTTTTTTTTTTTTACATAGGTGTATGTGAACGCTTACAGGCACATATGAATGACTGATGGTTTCTGAGTGAATATGTGCAGAGGCAGATATTTGAGCATCATATTAGTGTGCACATGTCAGCACGTGTGTGTACGTGTGTGTGTGTGTGTGCGTGTGCATTTGTCATTGTTAGTATTTTAGATACAGGCATGATCCGATGCGAGTAACACAATTAATTATAACAAATAATGCCACCACGAACGCAATCATTTAGCCGCCGAGTCTTTTAGTTGTCGAGTCTTTTGTACATACTGATATCAATAATATATATATATATATATATATATATATATATATATATATATATATATATATATATATATATATATATATATCTTGTCCGTGTGGTCGATGTTCAATTTCAGGTCGGTTTTCAAGATCAAATGCCTATATATTAAATGCATGCAAACTTTGCTTGTTTTTATTAATATTTTCTTGCTTCGATTCTTTCTTTTCTCTTCCTTTATTTCGTTCATGCATTCTTTCTTGCTTGCTAGCTTCATATTTTTTCTTTATTATTGCCGTCCATTTTCTTTACTTTTTGTTTGTTCTCTTTCTCTAATTCTCTCCCCGCCGTCTCTTTTACTTTTCCTCTTCCTCAATTTAACTTTCGTTTCTCCACATATACAGACACTCATGCGAGTAAGCAGGCGCCCTATCTTCCTCTCTTTTTTATTTCATTTTGAAATCTAATCCAACTCTTTCCTCTCGCGTTCTCTCTCTCCCTCTCTGTTTTCTTTTCCTTCTCTTCCTTACTATCCATGAATACATAATATTTCTCCTTCATCTATTCCGCCTATCTTTATTTCCATTTCTCTGCACCATCTATTCTTTTTCGTTTATCTTTTCTATTCTTGTTTAATGTTTTGATAATTATTTCACTTTATTTCTTCATTTAACTATCTTCTTTTCGTCCTTTATGCCGCTTTCTTATTTTCTCTTTACATTTTTACTCAGACGCCTGATTTGTTTCTGTAGATATCATCCTAACCATCCTTTACAGATGGTAATATTATTAGCGCCCAATTCTTTCTTTCTCAGTATAATTTATATTTATTTTCTTTCTTTCTTTACCTTAATTTCGTTCTTTGTTTTTCCTCTTTTCAGATTCTTTTACTAATATTGTTTCCGTCTTTTTACGAAGATAAAAGAAAAAGAAACCTTTCTTTCTTTAGAGTTGCAATTTTTCTTTTAATAATTTTCCGCTCAATGTAGATGGTTACTTAATGAGGTTGTTGATATGAATGTAAGAGTAGTAAGTAAGAAGAGAAGATTATAAGGATATGGAGGATAGCCTTAAAATTAGCAAAGAAAATCCTAATTTCTATTTGAACTTGATCCCGCAACACTAGGGCCAATAAAAAAAGTGTGTCGCTATCTTTTTTATTTCTAATCAATGTTTTCCTTTCTGCATCTTTGATTCACTTTGGTTATTCTTCTTTTAAAATCCATACTAATGTTCTCTTACTTGTAAAATTTTAAACACATATTCCATTCCCGAAACATCCTGTTTCTCTGTTGTTAAGACGTCATCCCCAATTCTTCCTTTTATTTTCTCGCTTTCTTTAACATAACCGCAAAGAAGCAGAAATAAGTAGGCATGAGACTCGGTAAAACGTCACTCGTCATTGTATGTAAGCCAATTCTCTGTGGCCTTACACCCACAAAACACAAGTCTATTAGAGTCCAAGCAATATTAAAATGACAGCTAGTTTTTTTTTCAGCCACTCTTATCTTTCAGCCATTGTTTAGAGACAATATATGACGGGATTGAGTCAACGCTACATTTAAGAATTCGGAGAATGGACAACAACTGACAACCAAAAGAACTAAATTGACAGAGAAGATATTTCAGATATTTACACAACTAGAAATCGAGTAGTTTGGAGATTTTAATATGAAGGAATTTTTTCTATACATAATTTATTATGATTCTGACGAGATTCTTAAGCATTTTTAATGATCGTTGAAAAAGTTTTGATACAAACTCAAAGCATAAATATTTGTAATAATGCAAATATTTAATGACAAAATGTCAAAACAATGAAATGTAGTATAACTACAACTCAATATTCAACAATGCAACGTGGAATAAAACCGGCATGGGAAAAGATAGTAGCAGAAAAATTATTGAATAGAGGCATTCGTTATAACGGAATTGTTATGCTCAATGGCTAATACGTATTCTATACAAAAAAGGCATCGTGGCATATAATGGCGGTGCGAGTCACGCCAAAAAGTTGTTCTTTATAACAAATTCCTGCAATTTAACGGTTCAGGAAGAAAATGACTTAAAGATTTGATAAAAATCAACCAAAAATGTTGACGAAAATTAATGATAAAATATGTGTTATAATAAATATCAAGAAAACAATGATTATTTGAAGTAGAAAATGTCTAATTCCTAGCTACACTTTCAAAAGCTTTAGTTCAAAATAACTTTCATTTCAAAGATTTCATACTTGAAAATTTAAACCAACTGGTCGATAAGAAAATACGTACATTATATATATATATATATATATATATATATATATATATATATATATATATATATATATATATATATATATGTATACACACACACACACATATATATATATATATACGCACACACACACATATATATATATACGCACACACAGAATGATGAAGCATAACCCCCATTTTAAAATACTTATAATTTATTAACTATAATTTTTACAAGAAATGGATATGAGACAAAAGCATTTAGCATGAGTTTTTATTTAAAATTAGATATAGGCACCAGCTTCTAGACGGAATATATATATATATATATGTGTGTGTGTGTGTATGTGTGTGTGTAAGTGTGTGTGTAAGTGTGTCTCCTCCACAGATACACTCTATCTCCTCCACAGATACACTATCTGGGAATATATATATATATATATATATATATATATATATATATATATATATATATATATATATATATATATATATATATATATAAGCAGGATTTTGATAGAGTCTCTGCTTCAGAGTTTGACGAAGCTGATCACGGTGCTTCAGCCTACTGTCTTCAAAACCTTTTAACTTAATCAAACATGTCTTTCGGTTTGATTCTTGGATTTCCCAGGTTTTCAGATCAAATTTGAGACGTTTCAAGATGTCCTTCAATTTGTCTTTGTCGCGTAAGAGTGGACGACCAACTGAACGCTTGGAGTTTGATAGTTGTCCATATAGCAAGTTTTTTGTAAGCCTATGCTCATTCATTCTCACAACATGACCAGCCCACCTAAGTTGTCTCTTTGCTAGAATGGTTTCAATTCCTGTGATGTTGTTACATTTCTTCAGTATTCCACTATTCTTGACCCTGCCATCCCATTTTGTATCACATATGGCACAAAGACAGCGCATGTGAACGGTGCTGAGTAAATTTATGTGCTTGCTGTAAAGGGACCACAGAGAAGTGCTTAGAGAACGACTAATCTGTATATGTCGATTTTTACTCTGAGAGACACGCCTTTGGTGTTCCATAACCGAATACTGTGCTGACTGGATATTCTGGATTGGATCTCTCTGCCCATTTTTCCATCAGAAGAGACTGTTGATATGTAAACGCCTAAACAGTTTTTAATTCCGTACCATCAATGAATACGAAACGATTTGTGAGAGATGGATTGCCTGGTACTGGCTGGTACATTAACTCAGTCTTCTTTATGTTGATAGTGAGTCCAAATACTTTCGCTGTTTCAGAGAATTTATCAAGTTTGAATGTCTTCTAGACTGTGTGCTAATAAAGCAGCATCATCTGCAAAGAGAAGATCTTGTACAGCTGCAGACCAAGTTTCCATTGTGCTTTAAAACGTTGCTGATTGTATAGACCTCCACTTGCTCTGAATTCAACATTGACGCCTTGACTTAAGTCAGAGAATTCTGTTTCAATTATAGCAGAACAGAAAAGTGCAAAGAGGAGCAAGAACGCAACGTAGCCTTGTATCGTTGGAGACGAAAAAGGCACCCGACTGCTTATTTGCCGACCTTACAAAAACTTTCATTCCTTTGTGAAAGGAGATAGCAGGAGGAGCATTTTTTCTGGAACACCAAATTTTGACAAAACTTTCCAAAGAGCACTTAGAGATAAAGTATCGAAAGCCTTTGTGAAGTCTACAAAAACAACAAAGGGGTCCTTGTTTGTTCTTGTGCCTTTTCCTGAGCCTACCGGAGACAAAAGATAATATCCACGGTTGCTCTACCGGATTGAAAACCGCACTGGGTCTCTGGTAATGCTGATTTTGAGATAAATTCATTAAGCCTATTCAGGATGATACGAGCAAGGATTTTGCCAGCAACTGAAAGAAGAGATGTTTGTCACATTCACACCTGTTCCCTTTGCACTTACACAAATGGACAATTGAAGCATCCTTATATTGCCGTGGCACTTCTCCCTTTTTCCATAAAAGGTTGAAAAGAGAAAATAAGAGGTTGCGAGTTGAAAGATTGGTGCCACATTTCTATATTTCAGCTGGTATTACATCTTCGCCGGGAGGTGGGGCTTTTCCATTCGAAAGCTGTTTTATGGCTTTTTTGGCCTCGAAGTTTAAGGGTTAGCAGAAAGGCTTTGTACAACAGGTCTCTGATGAAGATTGTTTATTACTTCAGCATCATCAGACGAATCCTGATTTAGGACCATGGAGAAGTGTTCTGCCTAGCGTTTGATAATGTGGCTTTTGTATGTCAAAAGAGTGTTATCTGAAGAAAAGAATGGTGATAGACCGCTGGAAATAGGACCAAAAACACTATCTAAGTTTTGGTAGAATTATTTGTAGTCACATCTATCAGCAGCCTCCTGCAAAGCTTTAGCCTTTACTCTCCGTTAGCCTTGCTGATCTTCCTGAATTTTGCTTTAGACTTTCCCTTGGCTGATTTAAAGGCCCGTTTCTTTGATAACCACGCTTTGTCTGCCATCCAAACCCGATGTCATTTATGCATGTTTTCAAGGAGATATTTAATTTCAGGATCGTTTGAATCAAACCAGTCTTTGTATTTTCGCTGAACATAGCCGAGTGTTTCTTTTCCCGAGTCATACAATATGTTTTGTAAGGCAGACCCTGTCGTTTCAACTTCATTACCTATATTAAGAGATGGAAGTCTTGAGTCACACAATGTTTGAAAAGTGTCTAATGTTTCCCCTGTCTTTCAGTTTTGTTATGTCTACCTTCTTTGGCGGTTTTGTTCGATTGTTTCTAACAGGCTTCTTCAAATGCATTGCCGTAAGTGAGCAAACAATTTTGTGATCTGACCAACATTGACCGATTGCTAGTGATTGCGTCAGTTTTAGGTCGTAGCGATCACGACCACAAAAGATGATGTAGTCAATGAGATTGTCGTGTCCTGATCTAGGATGTCGCCATGTAGTTTTGAAACTAGATTTTGTTGTAAAATTGTGTTGGGGATTACAAGATCGAATTCACTGCAAAGTGACAACAGAAATACCTCATTAGAATTTAATTTACCGAAGTCATATTTCCAATGACTTTACCCCAGAATAGTGTGTCACATCCAACACGGGCATTGAAGTCCCCATGACATAAAGTTTGTTAAAGGTTCACAAAGCTTGCAGTAAAAATATTCTTTTACTTCCTCAGTAGAGTCCATGGTAGGAAAATAACAACTAAGTAAATATATGGGCTGCAATTGTAACTTAACTACGATAGCTCAATTAGTCTGTTAATGTCCAGTTTTGAAAACTAACTTATTTCCGGAATATTTCAGTATTCCTTAGTGTAGTCAATAAAAATTGAGTATGAAATTGTTATCAGAAGGATTACATCATATTCTGATTTGAATCCAAAATTAGAAACATCACAACAATTCAGTTTTGTAATTCTATGCAAAAATAAGATATGGTAAATTTCTCCAACTCTCGATTATAGTATAAATATTTTTTTCATTGAAACAGTAACAATATCTAAGACTCCATTATGCATGTACAGTCGCTACAAATTGGCTGTGTCATTAGATTGCATTTATGTTGCACTTTTCCATCTCGACGTCATACAAATATCTATTGTTCCAATATGAGTATAAGAACATAATAAATGATTTATTTCATTTTATATTAATGTAAAAATCATTTCCTTAAAAATAATTTTCAAAAATATAAACCTTCTTTTAAAAACAGATTAGGATCACTTTAATTTGCAGAGAAATTAATGCATTTATTTCTCTTTTATTTTGACAATCAAATCTTACATAAATATGCATATACACAAAACTTATTAATACATTGTGTGTGTGTGTGTGGTATTATAGTAATAAAAAACATACATCAGATATCGAGTTAATTTAATTGATGGATTATTTGATTCTAGCAAAAACTCTGCTGATCGAGTCAGACTAAATGAAACCGTATAAGACCACAACAAAAAACTTTAAAACTTCGTTGATGCTGAGAATACTATAAACCGAACATTTGTTCGGTTTACAGTATCTTACCATCCTTTTCTGGAACGAAATTTCTGTTGCTTCAAGTCTCCTCTTCATCTGTGAGAAGAGATAGTACAGTATTCGCAGCTGGACTGATATTGCACGCATTTTTCTTTAAGTTAATAATAGTCATTCTGCAGTCGTCGTTGTCAAGCGATGAAATTTGGAAAGTCATTCAAATAATATGAAAAAAATCGGTAAATAAATGAAATTGTTTTTATTTTTATTAAATTACGAAATTGCTTTCATAGCTCTGATCATGTAAAACCATTTTATTTAATAAATCCCAACTTACGAATGCGAGGATTGTGTAGTTTAATGTCAACCGGCTAACCATTACTGTTTATCTATTATTTATTTTCTATCTGATTTGCTTCATACGTCGATAATAATCTGATTATTCAAGCAGATTTCATCAGTATTGGCATTGGGATATCTAACAATGCAGTCAATATCAGTTTGCGTTCGTTTATGTTAATTCATGTCTTCAACAATATATGATTGTCTAATCGATGCGATATCCACATCTAACGCTCAAAATTTGCCTCGTGATAGGTTTATATATGTCCTTATATCTTTCCAATCATAGTCAATACAAGATTGAATTTATTGAAAACCTATTTCAGACATTTCCGTTGCAGCATGTCAGAACTGCATACAAAGTAAGTATGTACAAACAATAGATTGAATTTATTGAAAACGTTTCTACATCTTTTTATGATCCCCGTAAAAGAATGGGCCATTTTTCTTGGGATTTACATGAAAACTGTTTTCTTCTTTAAATAATAGTTCTTACGAAATTCATATCATAAAAAAACAAATCAATTTTCACAAATCAATTTGTTTTAATAAAATCTTCGATACGCCGAATTATTTATTTCTGTTGACCATTTAAATAAACCAGAAACACAAATAGTTGGCTGAGCACGAACTTATCTCCTAAAGCTCTTTATACGTGAAGAGCGACTAACCATTTTGTATAACAATATATAGGTACGTCTTAGTTACATGACGCAGTCAAATAATGTCAGAAAACAGTTTCCGGAATGGAGACGGTCGATAGGAAATAATAGGCTTTGTGTTGAAAACAAACAGTGAATACAGCAATAATGCGTTCCTAATGTCTGGACAGAGTTTGTCGCTGGCAATAGAATTTCAATGAAAGACAGAAGAAATATAGACAGACGAAAAAAGAAAAACAGTAATAGAAAAACGAATAGAACAAAGATGACAGGTTATTTCAATAAAACAATATAAAAGATAGAAATTTATAAATATTTTTACTGTGTTGTTATTGCACGAGTGTAGGAATTTAAGGATGAGTAATTTCTTTGTAACTGACTTACATTCCGTAAAAGTAAGTTTTAATAGGACTGGAATAAGCACTTCTTAGTAAAATTAACTATATTTGATTGTTAAACAGGATTTTATTTTGTGGAGATTTGTGCCAGTATAATATGGCAAATCATTTAATCACAAAAAACACTAATCCTGAAAAACATAACAAATGTCAAAGAGAAAGAACTTGCTTAAGAAGTACTAAAAGTGCAGAAAATTAATGAAAAATGAAAATTGGATGCTGAAGACTTTATCAAGCAAATAAACAAAAAATACTGCAAAAACTGAAGAATTGGAGAGAAAAGGAAATGAAATCCGAAATACTGATTGTGGAGTAAAGAAATGAAAAAGATTCGTAATGGCGAAAAATAAAACAAGGAACAGGCCTGAAAGGAATAAGGAATATCTAGAACAAGAAGTTCATTTAAAAGAATGGACAATAGTGGTGGAGAACTAATCAGAAGATAATAAACGGTATTTTTCTAACAATATATATATGCGTGTGTGTGTGTGCACTGGAATGTTTTGATTGTAATCCCACATTATTTCTTAATTAACGTTATATCAAGTGGGTCCCTGGATTGTCTTTACTTTCTTCGCTGTGAAGTAATTCGTGGCTGAGTGATCTAAAGCACATCTGTGGGAGAAAGTGGCCTTTTCCTTAAAAAGAGACCACGGTTTCGAATCCAGATGAAAGACATATTCTTGTTAAGATGCCCGAATGCCCAAGCCGGCAAGCGCCAGTTACGCTGTTTATAAAACAAGGATGTCCATTCAGACACGTGTATGAATTAAATCTAACATTTATAATAATAGAATGAGAATATATATATAATAATCTTTCGTATAGACAAAAGAAATTTTATGAGAAAAAATTATAATAAAGAATTATTGCTCTACTATCGGTCTTTTGAATTAAGCGTTGATTAACCGTTAGAATTTATATATTATTTTTTCTCATTACATTCGGATATATATATATATATATATATATATATATATATATATATATATATATATATATATATATATATATATATATATATATATATATATATATATATATATATATATATATATATATATATATATATATATATATAATTTATTCGAAAATTATAACATATGTTATAAAATCACTACAAAAATAGGTATTTTTTTCAATACTTCTGGTATTTTATCAAGTGATGGTGTTGAATGTAGAATAAAGAGTTTTAAAAGGTTCAAATCGACCAAGTACCCCTCTCTAGGGGAAACGCTGTTACATAAGCTACAATAACCAATCATAATACAAGTATACGAGAATTCAAAATACCTTGACAACAAACCTTGATTATAATTATTAACGCCTTAATGTTAATGTTTAGACTAAAATAGAAAATCATTCTGATTAATAATTATTAAATTTTACAATAAAATTGAAAATTAAAAATGACCAATTTTAAATTTTAAATTTAATCTGTATTAAGTTTAAAAATTTATAAAATTATTTAAAGAAGAAACTGAGGAAAACAAAATATATTTTATTATTTAATTTGTTTTAATTGAAAGGCCAAAAACTCAGAATAAATGTTAATCTAATGGGGATGTAAAGCTTCGTTCCAACTTAGATACACTTGAAGTGGTGATATGGGCAAGGGTTATAAAATCTTGCAAAAGACAAATACATACACAATCAGATTATAATATACAAACACGCAGACATATTTAGATATATAAACACGCAAAAACACAAACGAAACAGGAAATAGATGTCCACGACCCTAAAAAAAAGCACAGACAACATATACATACAATGAAAGGCATATATAAGCGTTCTCCACCGCCTTAACCAGGTATTGAGCTCACACTGTTTGGTCCTGTTAAGGCGGTGGAGAACTTGGAGAGGGGAATTAACAGGAGATAACTGACATCCATTAGACATGGTACGTGGAACTAGAACAGTCTACCCCAGTGAGCAAAATAAAGGGTTCAGTTCGACATTCCAATCACCTGAAGAAGGCCGGAGCGTACAAAGGGCGAAACGTTGTGATAAGTATGGCGACAAAAATGAGGACAATAGTCCGAATAATGTAAACAGAGCACAATTGTTCTACATAAAATTAGTCGACCGCTGAAATATTTTCCTAATTAATCATCTCGAATTTGATTTGACGATTTCTATCTACGCGATCAGTTTTACAAAAACTATTTAACACATTAATTAATTATATATGACATATTTATTTCCATAATTATCAATGCTTTATTATAATGGCTTTATTGTAAGTATTTTATATACATAGCTATAACTAGTTGAGGCGTCTTTGGCACAAATCACTTTATGTTTTCTGTAAACTTCGATAACATTGTTGATTTGTATTTTGCAAGATCGTCCCAAATCTAATTTCAATTCATACCACAGATGTTAGCTTGAGTCGATTTTGAACACATTTCTATTACCATAATATTATTTTTCTGAAAATAAAACATACTTAATTGCTTCGCGACACATGTTTCATATGTTTGCTTAGCGGAACACGAATAGCCTACCAAGTCTAATCTGCAGAACAGAAAGTAAAAGTTTTTTTTCGGAAGAATGGACTGATTTTACAGAATTCATTTTCTCATAAATTCTAGTTGAGGTTTCCAGGTAAATTCAGACACCATTTAAAATTATATATCCACCACAATGCTTCACTATTTGAGTAGTATTTTTAAATATTTTTTCTATTTTTTGCATGTTATTTTTTTTCTTTTCCATTTTTTTTCAAACTCGACGTTGCTGCTTATGTCCTAAATGTTCAGTTCTTCCTTTGACCTCTATTTCAATAATCTTTTGACTGATTCAAAACTCTTTAGAGAATTATAAACGATCTATTTCCCTGCAACCCATTCGTGAATCCTTGTCAGTTCAATATTCTAAGATATGTTGGCGGTTCCAACATTCTTCAGGTTTCCTCGGATCTTCTTTGCTCGATCACGGATTGACTGAAACTTGCCTCGTCACTTTACTTACCTTTCATGACGAAATCTTCTCGAGATAACCCGATACTGCAAATGTTGATGCGATACCAGTTTCTTACGATGTATAAGGCATTGAAAGATCGTATGTTAAACTGCTTGGAATGTTGATAATCATTTTCTCTTATAAATCCTGTCAGTATTTTTTCATCTTTGCCATGATTTAATTTATAAAATAAATACAGAGAGACATTCTGAAATGACGCTGACCATTGTAGGATACAGAATGACTCATTTTTAGGCGTTATGGCCTTATTTATTATCAAACTTATTTTCCCTATCAAAGGACGAAACAAACCAAGAGTTTAAAGAGGGGGTCCCCGTTTTTGTTCACCCATCCCTTTATAGGGCTCTTAAATTAACGTATCCTGCGGACATCGGCGGCTTCTCTGAAGATGATACCGTCGAAATTGAGATGGCGTCCGGTTCTATGGGACGAGCTGTCGGTGTCCTCTCCCCAGCCATGTTCTATCCTGAAGGACAACCGTAATCGATTTGACAATGTCTCTCTGGTTGGTTAGTGTGAATGCCCGAGGCCTGAGGTCCGAGTCTCGAAGGATGAGGCTCGCTTGGGTCCTTCAGCGCTTAGGGGTAAATATATGCTGCGTGCAAGAGTCCCATTTTTCTTCTCGCGATTATGAAGGCATTCTGTCTAAGGGGTTTACTCTTTATTCAGCATTTTTTGATGGACGCTCGAGGGGTGTCTCTTGGCTGGTGAGCAAGTCTTTGAAGGCTGCGTGTGTTCTTGTCTTCGCAGATCCGGCAGGCAGACTTTCCGTGCTGGATGTTACCATAAAGGATAAGGCTTTGCGTCTCATTGGGGTTTATGGGCCCAATATCCAGACTGAGCGACCTGCTTTGTTTCGGCGGATCGGGACGTTTATGACGACATCACGTCGGGTAGTTTTAGCGGGGGATTGGAATGCCATCCTTGACCCCGACATAGATCGTATAGGGTCAAATTCATATTCGGGTACCAACATCTGGGGCGTGAAACCATTTCGCGACTTTGTCGACGGGTTCGATCTCGTCGACAAATACCGGAATGAGCACCCTCAGCGGGTAGTTTGGCCTTGGACTAATAGTGGCAGCTCGGCTGTAGGTGTGCGTGCTAGCTACCTCGACCGAGTTTTAGTTAGGAGAGTCGATGTAGGACTCTTAGAGTGTTCAAGCTTCCATTATATAGATTATTCGGCTCATAGGCTTGTCCGGGTCCGTGTAAACTTAGATAAGCCTAAGGTTAGGATGGCTGGTTACTTGAAATTCAACTGCTCGTTATTTGGCGAGCAGGAATTCCGGGACCAGCTGCTACTAATGTTACAAAGGGAACTGACGGGGGCTGTGGTGGGAAACGCCTGGTGGGACAAATTAAAATCTAAAATTCGAACGTTTGCTGCCGATTTTAGCCGTCGACTCAATCTAGATAGATTAGCGGCGCAAGCGGCTTTAGAGCAAAGAGTGGATGGGGCAGTTCTATCCCGTGATAGTGGGGAAGTAGCCTTAGCTATGGCAGAGTTGGCCTCCTTGCTTATCAAGAAGGATCAAGCTCTGGTAGTGAGGGCTAGGTTAAAAAGAATGTCCGCAGAATTGCGTGCAGAGGAGAGTAGGAATGCATCACGGCGGCATATCGCGAGCGTCACATTGCCGGATAAGCGGACCGTGACTACAAACTCGGGTATATGTGAGGCTTTTCGGGATTATTTTCGGGATCTTTTTACCAGGGAGCCCGGTCTGAGTCCTGCTCAGTTCGACGCCTATTTAGCCGACTTTCCCTGCCTTGAGGCAGCTGAAGCGGCTAGGTGCGAGGGTCCCATCACAGAGTCGGAAATCTGGGAAGCGCTGAAACAGGTTGGCCTTGATAAATCTCCCGGATTAGATAGTCTACCCTACGAAGTCTACTTGAGGCAGTCGCCCGTTTTTATTCCTTTGCTGGAACTGATTTTCAACAACTGGATGAAGCAGGGGTCTATACCTCAACGCTTCACCAGGGGTGTGATCAAGTTGCTGCGTAAGGACAAAAACGGTGAGGATGGGATAGGTAATTTTTGCCCTTTAACTATGTTAAATACAGAGTTAAAGATTTTGGCAAAGATCTTAGCTAACCGTTTGCAGCTTACTCTGTGTCGTCTGATTGGCTCCGAACAGACTTGTGCTGTGAAGGGCAGGACTATTCAGGACAACCTTCATATGGTCCGCTTGATCATCGAGAAAGTCGACAGTGAAGCCGCGCTGATCAATTTGGATCAGTCCAAGGCCTTTGATAGGGTTGACCATCGATTTCTGGAGGCTGCACTTTCGGCTGCCGGTTTCGGGCCGTACTTTCGCTCCTGGATCCGTCTTCTGTATGCGACTCCCGGTGCACTGGTGGAAGTGAACGGGGTAAGATCGATTCGTCAGGGTTGTCCGCTCCGCCTATGCTTTAAGTTCCTGCGCTGAAACCTTTCCTTCGCAAGTTAAAGGCGAATCGGGTCCTACGCGGAATTTCCCTACCTGGTGCTACCACCTCGGCCAAGTATTCTGCCTATGCTGACGATGTTGTTTCGGTTCTTATGTCGAGCAGAGCCGAGATTAACGAAGTCAGCAAAGAAATCAGTTGTTATGAGATGGTGACAGGGGCCAAGATCAACCGCGATTAGTCTGTTGGCTTGCAGTTGGGTGCGTGGAAGGGACTTTCTCTTCCCGGACCTTTCCCTGGACAGATGGACCGGTCAAGATACTCGGCGTCTGGTTCGGTCCAGTTGGGAATGAATTGGTCGGAGGTACAAGGGCCTTGGGCTCTCCGGTTGAAATGTCCCAATAAAAATAATCTCTCACCTGGCTGGTGATGCGTGGGTCCCTCTGGGTCGCCAAAAAGCTTTGCGCTGCGGGCTTGGAGAAATATCCAAACTGCCGACGTTGTAGTGGGGAAGTCGAGACCCTAGGTCACGTCTTTTTTCATTGCAAGTTGGTAGCTCCGTTGTGTAAGTTTGTTGAAGGCCTCATGGTTCGCATGTTGCACGGAAAGTTCTTGAGGCCTCTTCTGTGGCACCGCCGTTGACGAAGGCTGAACTTTATGTGTTACACTGCTTCCTAGGATTTATGAGAGTCGTGATTTGGTCGACACGTCAGAAGAGATTCTATGGAGGTGAGAAGTTCACCCCTTCCCAACTGATCTTGTACTTTAGGCATCTGCTTAAAGTCAAGATTAGGACGGAAAGGCGGCGACTCTCTTCATCAGAATTCGGAAAAAGGTGGGTAAATTATGCGTGAATGTGTAGAGTGAAAGGGGCTGACCTGAAGTGGCACGCATACACAATTCCGTAAAATCCTTGTTGAAAACACAATTATACATAAAGATGAAAACAATAAACAAAAACTAAAAATTCTTGAAGCTATATACAGTGGAAACCT
This sequence comes from Acanthosepion lycidas, assembly GCA_963932145.1. Classification (NCBI taxonomy): domain Eukaryota; kingdom Metazoa; phylum Mollusca; class Cephalopoda; order Sepiida; family Sepiidae; genus Acanthosepion; species Acanthosepion lycidas. Next base: position 35,014,045 of record OZ010604.1, on the reverse strand, counting down.
AACCTGAACAAAATAAATTATGAAATCTCCACAAATATTCTTAAATGCCTATAATTGGTAACAGAAGCCATTGATATATACCAACGGCATCCCATACTTAATATTTCTCGAATTCACTCTCTCGTGGTCATGTGGGACGTCATGAACTGCAGTGCGATTTTCGCTTCCAGCGTCTTATATGCACCTGTTTATCGTTGCTTGGAAATCGTCCATGTAAACAGAAACAGGCTATCATCACATTCTTGCCTGTGTATTGCTTCATATATTTTACTGTAATTGTCATCTTTGATAATGGCTTATATAAGACGAAAGCTTAGATTGGATTAAAAAATATGTATCAATATTGTGATTTTCTTTCTTCGTTTAATGATAATGTTATTAAGCTTATCAAACGTTATGAAAGGAATTCACATAAAATAGACAACACTTGTCTATATTATTTAATGAAACATGTATGAATGAAAAAATACTGCCTAAATACACACACACACAATATATATATATATATATATATATATATATATATATATATATATATATATATATAAAGAGAGCGATAGAGAGAAATAAAAAAGAGAGAAGGAACGAAGGTATCGACAGAAACATAATAGGTTAATAGCTGAATAGAATCAGTATGAGATAGAAATATACCTACAGAAACACTAAGGATGTCATCGGTGATTAAACATTGTCCCATGTACAGCGGGTGCTTCAATGCTGCGCTGGGTTACTTTAAGTCTATTGAATAGTTGTATCAGAATAAAAATAACGAAAACTGAAAAGCTAAAGTTGAACAGACCAAAACCAAAAAATAGATGTAAATAAGTGTTTTTATATTTCCCTTCATTCCAAACCACTTAAGACTGAGTAGAAATTTTTCAATGAAAGTACCCTACCTTCTTATTCAGAGTTTGATGACAAGCACTTCTCATACACTTTTGGAAGCTACAAAACTTGAATCTGATATTCAAGATGTCTGATTGCTATTACAGTTTATAGAATGAGGATATTCAACTTTTAGGTCAGAGATAATTAGCTTTTGTGGCAAAGCATGAACAAATTATGTTGCAGAAAACAAGACCGTATAAAAAGTAGAAGGAAGAGATGCGGTGAACGAAGTAGAAGGAAGAGATGCGGTGAACGAAAATATAATTAGAATTTAAAAAATATAGCAAGTATAGGAGAAAAACGCTTAACAAAAATGTTTACTTAAAATATTGCGATCGTTTTCAAGGAAGAACAGAGATTGAATGGTATCTTTCCAGAATCTGAAAAGACACGTTAAAATATTGCAAAACTTAGATAATCTGTTAAAAGTAAGAAATAAGTTTAAATTAAAATTAATATGAGCCTGAAAATGTCCTTCTTTATGTATACATATTCAATTTTTATAAATATAGCTGTAAGCTTTCTTTCTTCATCTCCACAGTCTCAAGTGAGTTTCTAGCTGAAATAAATACAAAGTGTATATCTCTATTTTTTTGTTATGCCATGTCTCTTCAAAACGTTGGTGGTCATGACTCTCCACAGATTTATTTCCTTTATTCTCAGTAAATTTCAGTAATTTCTTAGGAAGTATGGAGTTGTTTCTCGTTGTCTTTTTCACGGTTTTAAATCAGGAGTAGCCTTTTCCCTAGACTGGCGAAAAGCTAAACAGGCCAGCCTACCCTGATATTTTAGCTTCTATCTGGAAAATAGATTCATGCTTTTCCCAAAGATATATTTGAGAAATTGAATTAAAACTTAAACTCAACTGGCCTATTCCATCATCCCCTCACTCACACATACTTCGTACACCTTTAAATATATTTCCTCCATACCCTAAGAAAAAATTGTTTGAATATATTCTACAGTTATTATTCATACGCCGAAGTCATATTTAGGAAATTGATAGTCGTATTGGAGTCACGGTAATTGTCCAGGAGTCAGGACAACCGTTCTTGGGAGTTCTTGGAGTATGTAGAATATATTTCTGGTTCTTGGAGTTTTCTTTTATAGTCCATACTAAGTTCGCCTGACGAGAATATGTTATGTTTATCGTTTTATTTTGGTCTTATATTTGAGACTTCCCCCTCTATCTTCACACTTCCCCAACCGTCCTCTTCTACCCCACGCTGTCAACTTCTACCCCGCCCCACCTGTTCAGAAAAAGAAGGATAAATTACTTTTCAAACGCTGAGAACATTTGTCGACAGAAAGGATGCAGAGGGGGGCCTTACAACACAAAAGAAGGCCCTCTTGTGTCCAATTTTCAAAGTCGCCTTTGTCGACGAGAAGATCTCGGTGAAAGATCTCCGCAACGTCCCTAAGGCCTCGGGTGTGATTGGTTGTATTAGTGACACGGAGAAATATTTAAATGTTGACCCTACTTATATGAGGCAAAAGATGCCTTTCCCGAACTGCGCATGGCCCAGACGGGTACATCAGATTTAAAGTAACTTTTGATTTTGTGCAGGGAGTGTCACGCTGCTTCCCCATCCCTCTCTATACAGAGCCTTAAAACTAACACATCCCATGAACGTTGGTGGTATTGTCCTTGGTGGACGGAATACCTCAGAGTTGGAAACAGGGAGCCTAGGACAATCTGTCGGAGTACTTACGCCCGCATATTTCTGCCCTGTATGTGAATAAGTTGACTGATTTTTCCCTTTTTCAGTTTTAAAAATGTCTATCAAGATAGCCAGTCTGAATGCAAATGGCTTGAGGGATCGGTGTTACGCTACCAGCCTGCTTTGTGACCTATTGTCGTTCGGTGTGGATGTCGCCGTGATCCAGGAAACCCACTCTGTTTGCAACGTTGATGCTGTCTAACGACTTTGTCATCTATTCAGCATATGGAGACCGACTGACCAGAGGTGTTTCTTTGCTGGTTAGTCGTATCCTGGATGTGGTGGGGATCTTGTCCATGTCTATACCGAAGGCTGGTTGATCGTGGCCGATATTGCGGTGTAAAGTAGTTCGTTTCGGGTCGTTGCGGTTTATGCGCCCAAAGACCGAAAGGAGTGTGTCTTGGTTTTTCAGCAGTTGAGGCAGTTTTTGGTGGATTCAACACGCCTAGTCTTAAGGGTGGGGGCTGGAAGGCTATCCTAGACCCCAGGTTAGACAGGGGTTAGGGAGCTAGCGTGATGTCGGGCGATCGTATCTTGGTTGATCTGATCGGCGAGATGTGAACGTAGGCACTAGTCATCTACCCAGGTGGCTAGCTACCTGGATAGAATGTTAGTCAGAAGGGCTGACATAGATCTACTAGATTGTCCCACGTTCCACTGGTTAGGCTATTCGGACCATAGACTCGTCTGTACCTGGGTGGCGTTAGATTGTATGCCTAGAACGGCTGCATACAGGAAGTTCAATCTGTCTTTACTGGACAGGCGGGACTTCCAGGAACAGCTAACTACCACAATGAAGCAGAAACTAGTGGGGCGATTACTGGGAATAGGTGTTGGGAGAGGCTTAAGAATATGATTAGGTCCTTCACCACAGAGACTCGCACTAGACAAGGCTAACAAGGTTGAAGGCTCTTAATGATAGTCTTTCCCGAGCATAAGCTGGGGGTATCCCTTGAAATAGCCCTAGTTAGAGAAGCCTTGGAGCATTTGGCTAGCAAGAGCTACTTGGGTCAGGTAATTAGACATAAGTTAAGCAAAATGTCTTCCAAAGCTGTGGACATGGACGCAGAATTGCGCGAGGAAGAGATCCGCCGAGGTTCCGGTCGTTATATTCGAGTGGTCAAAACCCCGGAGGGGCGTACTCTGAGGTCAACTGACACGTGTGATGTGTTTCGGCGGCATTTCGAGAGCCGGTTTACCAAGGAACCTGGTCTCTGTAACGAAGAGCTTCACAGCTATTTGGCTGACTTTCCTCGGCTTTCGCCGACTGAAGCGGCTAGCTGCGAGGGAGAGATCTCAGAGGACGAAGTCTACGTGGCCCTGAAGAAGGTCGGCAGAGGCAAGTCGCCGGATCTGGATGATTTGTCTTATGAAGTGTCGCATATCTTTATCCCGATTTTGTCTATTGTGTTCAACAACTATTTCCGCCAGGGTCCGTCCCTCACCGGATTTCCAGGGGTGTGATCACGCTGTTGCAAAAGGGCAAGGGTGTTGGGCGGGATTTAGATGTTTACAGGTCCATAACTATGCTTAACACAGAGTTAAAGATTTCGGCCAAGATCTTGACGGAGGTTTTGCCGAGATTCTGTTCGGACTCGTGCAGAATTGTGCTGTGAAGAGCCGAACAATTCAGAGCAACCTGCATCCGACCCGCACGACCCTAGAAGGTTAAAACACGACGAGCAAGCCGCGCTGATCATTTTGGATCAGTCCAAGTTTTTTGATAGGGTCGACCATCGCTACATGGCTGCTGTCCTGCAGGCCGTAGGATTCGAATTCCTGTATCGCTTCCCCAGTGCTGTGGTACAAGTGAACGGAAAGCAGTCGCGTCCTTTTGCACTGTCTCGATCGGTTCGTCAGGGTTGTCCGCTGTCGCTCCTACTTTACGCTTTGACGTTGGAACCTCCCTTTCAACGGATGATGGCCTGCAGTCTGGTCATACATGGAATCGCTATCCTTGTTGGGATCGAGCCAAGGTTTCCGCGTACGGTTTCGTGTCGTCCCACAGCGGCATTGAAGGCGCTCGAACGGTACGAAAAGGTGACGGGGGCCAAGATTAACGGCAATAAGTCTTCCGGGTAGCGTTTAGGGCCTGGAAGGGTTTGATCTTCCGGGGCCCTTTGGCTGGACGGACGGTCCTGTCCGCATTCTCCGGATGTGGTTCGGACCTGATATCCAACCCACTCCTCCCCCCACAAAAAATGGAGAAAAATTGGTCCAAATACAGGCGAAAGGTAGGGCTGAGACATGTGCTACGTACGTCTTTCCTCTTATCCTTTACTGCATATCTGTACTTCCTCTCTGTAAGGGATGTAAGAAGGCGATCGAGTGCTTGCTCTCTTCCCTCTTGTGGTAGGGAATTCTCTGCCTAACGTTCGTGTGAGTGAGGGGGGGGCTGAGAATGCCGCATTTTGAGAGTTTCAAACTCGTCACGAGTTTGGCTTTCCTATGCCGCGCATTGACAGGGGACTCGATTTCGGCGGGATTTGTGAGGGATGCCTTTCCTTTCCTTACTATCACTCCTGTCATCTTGCGACGCGATTGAAGAAAGTCTTGCGAGGTGATCATTATTCTCATCAGGATCTTATCCAATTTTTTGAGCATCAGCTCAAGATGAAGGTTAGAACTGATAGAAAGCTACTCGTTTCAAATGAGGTGAGCCTGGTAGCCCTGATTTTATTTTTTAGGTCCACCTAAGTCACATCGAGTTGGTTTTCTATGGAGCTCTCCCCTGGTTAGGATAGACTCTTTTTTGTGTACCTAGTTAATCTGAGTAAGTGTCGTTCCCGGCTTCTGCTTTAGTTATGATTCAAGTCGAGATTCCCAACCTCGCCCTTTGGTTTTTGACCCTCATTTTTCATCTCGACTGGGTCAGTTTTCTTCTCCCCGCCCCCGTGGCCGTATTTATTTTATCCTCCCCCTCTCCCTTCGCGAGACAGCCTCTTCATTTTGTCTAAAGGAAGAATACAGCGGCCTCTCTTAATTATTTTTAGGGTTTTGACGGATCCAGCTAACATCAGTTATCGTTATTTTGTTTGTTTTAATATGTTAGTTTGTTTCACGGTTCCTCACTCCCCGATCATTGTATATCACCTATAGATTTTTATGTATAGAATTTTATGCTCATCAAATTTTTATGTTATGGGGCGTTTTTGTAGGGTTGCCTGATTGTATACGGTATTATGACATATGGAGGACTGAATGACGGTGAATGGCTTCTAGTGGTGTTTGTGCAAATTGTAATGAATGAATGGGTCGTGAATCTGATTTGGTAGGTATAAGATAGTGTCGACCAGCCTCAAGCCATTCCACCCTTTTAGGCCTTGTGCATTTCATATGCAATAAATTTCGGAAATTCTAATCGAACTGTTTATTACTACGACAGTAAAAACCAGTCCGCTCATTGTTTGCCATCTGAAAACTGACCTTGAAAAGATTGCTGGCTCCTATAACAAAATATAAATCTGAAAACTTAATATTTACTGATATATTTTCTACAATTGTCCCTATATTTCATATAGTAGGTTTGAAAATACCATTGTATATTGACCGTAGATCTTTCAAAAAGATGGCATCTGTATTCAACCATAATATATAATTGTTGAATTGCGCCAAATTTAATACGCGACCAGACATAGGAAAAACTCACGGAGAAATAAATTCTGTATTTTTAAGAGTGCTAAAATAAAAGCGATAGATTTTAGAAGGATTCTTTGTTAATCCTTCTAAAATCTATCGTAAAGCGTTTGCAAAAAGTACTGCTTCTTAAAAGATCTTTCTATGCGATTCCTTCCGATATTTAATAATCTTATCTTTTTGTCTGTTCTCTGAACCACTGATCTTAATTCTTGTAGTCAAGCATCGAAATAAATACCTTATATATGCAGAAAAATCCCAACAATGAAATCATAGGAATTGTGTATATTCTCTAATTACCAGTCAATGACAGGTGGCACCGTATTGAAGTGTCAGCGATGACCGCCAGGAAATACGAACCAATTAGTGCCTCATAGGAATTCTGATTTTAATAGACGCTTGTAATTGGTAGACAGGCACGATACCAACTGTCGCTTTCCACTTCGTTAAATTCACCGTTTTACATTCAACCTCGGTTTACACTGGGAGTTGATAAATGACGTGATGTTCTTGAATATAAACAAGTAAATAGATAAACATGAAGGTATAAATAAAAAGAAGTGGAGAAATAGTAAAAGATTCAACAGAAGGTAAGATGGAAAAAGAAGAAAAAAGAGTAGAAAAGTTAGAGACAGAATGACTGCATTAGAAGCTAAAAGAATAAAAATGAAAATAGGAAAGATTAGAAGAAAGAACACAAAGACTGGGAAAGGAAGGGTGAAGAGCGGAATTGGAAGGAAATATAGGAATGAATAAAGAGAGAAATAAATAAAAAAAAAAAATGAAAAACTGAAAAAAAAAAAAAAGGTGAGGCAATAAGTCAGGCAAATATTTGTACCCGAACACGTCCAGATATTTTTCGACTTCTGCTTTCTTGACACGTAGACCCAGTCATTCGTTGCCTTGCAGTAAAGGAATTTGTATGTGTTCATTTCATATTATTGGTGGCGGGGGGAGAAATCAGTGAAAATAATATGTTACTCCATTGAAAGAATGTTAGAAGTGCTAGTGAAACATTAAACTTTATTTAAAATGGTTTATGGTAACATACTAAAAATAAATCGAATATTGTTGAGTGGTAAAATGAAGACAAGATGGGCTCGATGACACAAGATTCTAAAAGAGGATTTCAAGAGAATATTTTCCTCAAAATTGGTGCTTCGAAAGAAAGGTTTGCTTATCTGGTCTTTATGGACTACTATCAACTTCAAAGCAATCCCTTTGTGAAGCTCTGGCTAGAAATTTTTAGTGACTAACAAATATTGCTTTCACAAGCCATTCTGGAAATTAAATTCTCCCGCTTTATATATATATATATATATATATATATATATATATATATACCTTCATGAGATCGGTAAAAAAGAGCATAACTTGTCGAAAAAGACGCCAAACTTGACGAAAACAAAACTTTATTGTCTAAATGTTTATGTTATTATTAAGAGGAAAGATTAAAGTATTTTGGGGGTAATTTTTTTCCATTTTTTAATTGTTACTAGCATTTTCGTTAAAAATCTTGTTTTTTTTTTGACAGATAATCAATCATGTCAACCATTTTTTCCATTAAAAAATGAAAATCTGAGTTTGAAATTCTTTTAAAAATCAATTATAATTTTTTTCAAAACTTATTTTAAGAAATTTAGAAATTATAATGTTTATTTAAAATATTTTGAAACAAGCTTAACTTAGTTTCTGCGCCGAAAAGATGTAATTAGAAAATAAAACAAAGAAGATCATAACATTTCCCATCACTTGACAGGTGACGAAAGACATTTTCATGACGTATTGATAGTTTACGTGAGGATAATTTATTCTACGAAAGGAGAGAGAGAAGTGAATTATTTCGATTTAAGTGAACAAATTATTTACTTCATTATTTTTAAGGAAATCTTTCAGTGCTCTCTATTTTTTTTTTTTTTTTTGTACTTAGCTTTCACTTTTACGTTTACGATGCTTTATGGAAAATATATTATAAAGAAATTAAAATAAGACTTTTGAGAGTGAGATTAAATTTCATAAAACTGAAATAAGACGACTCACTGAAAACTGTAAAACAACTTCACCAAATTGAAATTGCAATGAAATATGTAAATGAAATAAATAGTACTTTTAAAAATGTAATAATGTTGCTGCTGAAAATGGCTTAGGATGGTGTTCAAATTAGTATGAACGCTAATTCAAAATGCTCAACATGTCGAAGAATTTGCAATAATGAAATGGACGTTCAGCGGAGAACGCTTACACTCAAGCCATGTAACGTTTGATTGTTTGTGACATTCCGTAATTTTTAATTACAGCCATTTTAAGGACTTTCTTGAACACAAAATTACATTTAATTACTGCAGGTCTTCAGATTGGACGAAGCGATACAATTTACAAAGCGCTAAAAAATGATCTATCTCATAAGGACATTTACAAAAGTGAATGCGGCTTTTAACTAATTTTATAATATTTTAACAACTTAAATGTAAAAATCTAAAATAATTAAAGAAATAACAAATAATTGTATTAAAAAATCATTTTTCATCGATATTTTTATTTTGCTTTCAGAAAATATTGTCCGTATTCATAAAAACAACTAAAAGCAAATAAAAGCATTTGAAATTAAATAATATTTATGTTTTATTGAGTTTTGTATGTTACAATTCAGGGCTGATTTTCGGGTGGGTGGGGCAATTAAAAAAACATGATTTGCTTTCCCCAATGCCATGTGCTTTTAACTAATATAATCACTAAACTGAACGCGACTGAATTTCTAGAGTTTTCATAAAATTGGTTATTGGCAGGGGCAATAAATATAAAAATATTTCTGCCATAACTTTAATAAAAAAAACATATTTATAATAATTTCCATCATCTGTGAATAGTTTCTGAAAGTTTCATTAACATCCGACAATTATTTTTATTTTTGCAAGATTTTCCAAATTAATGTGTGTCAAAAAAAAAAAAAAGAAAAGAAAACGTGCTAAAAACTGTATATGTTATTTTACTAGTTCCGGTGATAGAAAGAGAAACATGGTTTTCTAATCAAAATTTAGAATGTTCTAAAATGTAGGAAAATTTTTTTACAAATAATTGAAAAAACTTTGGTTTTTTCCTCTTAATAATAATATAAACATTTAGACGAGAAAATTTTGTTTTGGTCAAGTTTGGTGTCTTTTTCATAATGCTATGTTTTTTAGCAATCTCATGAAGGTACATATATATATATATATATATATATATATATATATATATATATATATATATATATATATATATATACGTAAAATTTTAATTTAAAAGTTTGTTCAATTCTTTATTACATATCTTCAGTTTGCGTATAAGTTGTCACACGTTCTAATCAAATTTATTAAGTAAACCTGTTTCAATTTCTATAATGCAATTTATTCTGTTCCTCCACGTCACTTATCTAAAAAATGTACTACAATATTTTCATAACTTTTATTATTTTATGAAATTCATCACAGTTCATTCTTCTAATTCGCAGTCATTATTTTTCTCTTTCTCGTGTTTTTCCATCTGTTTCCTGCTCTCGTGAGCTTCTGGGTATATGCTTTGTTATTCTTCTTTCATTATGCGCTATCAGACTTAGATTGTTGCTTATTCTTGCACGATTTTCATTAAATCTTCCTGGTTGTCGTGCATCATTTCAAGTTATTGTTTCGTTTTATTTATTTTAAAATCACTTTACAACTTTCTTGGTTATCAACAAGCTACTAATACAAAATAAATAAATATCATTATTTTTTCTATTTTTCTCTCCAAGACTAATTCTATTGCGCATGCTCCTATTGTTCTACAATATTACTTCTAAAATTCATTTTTGTTACTTCAGTTTTTTTTCGTAAAAAAAAAAACAAAACAAACTTCGATGCACACTTTAACCAACACTTCTATACGTCATTTAAAACTAAAATACAACGTCCCTTTACTTTGCATGGCAGCTCATTTTTTATAGATAGGATCGATCTGTCTATCAGCCGTATCATTGCTTTTTGGATGAGGGTGGCTAGAGTAAGTGTTATCTGCGTGGAAAATGGATCGACAATTCGAGTTCATATTCAACTCTGCCACGTTCACTTTCCCACAAATGTCCCTTGGAAAAGACGGAATGAATATCTTCGTCTCCAAGCTACAGATTAAATAGTAAAGTAGCCTTGATGGCAACCAGTCTAAGATAATGACTATTCTGAATAGACAACTGTGGAGAAGTCAACAAAAAAACTGCTCAACTATCTTTCCCAAGGAAAAGGATCTGTAGAAAAGCATGATCACCTACGACCCGAAGAGAACTGACATAAAAATATTTTGCTGCTGTTTTCTCCAATATAATTAAATAATTATTATTTTGAAACAAAACGTTGGAAAAAGACGCTGTCATGCATGTATTCCTCCTATTAATTGCCATTTGAGCAATGAAACACTTTTGTCAATATTTTCGTTATGGGGGGGGGGATTTTTGTGTGTAAAGTCATTTTTTTGTAAATTCTGTTTTATCTAAAGATTTATATTTGTTTGCATTTTTTCATTATTTTACTATTGTTATTGCAACTGCTGTGAATGTCACTTTTCTTTTAGCTTTCATTATTGATACCTAGGCAGAAAGGGATGCTTAGTACTGTAATTGTGTTAAAAGTAATTAAACCATAGTAGTAGTTAAACCTATTGTTGTTCTTCTTCATCGTCATCAAAGAGAATTTAAAGTTATCTCTCTTTTTTTTTCCTCCGTCTATTTATTCAAATCTTCCACCATAAAAGGAGCTTGTTCTTCTCTATTTTCACTCATTTTTGTATTCACTTATTTCTCTTCCCATGTTTTACTCATACTCATTCCTTTTCCAGTCTACAGTTATTGATTTCTCCTTTTCATATCCCTTGACATTTTAAAATTTTTATATCATTTTCTCTCTTTTTTTTTTTTTTTTGCATTCTCTTTATTGCTCATCCATTTCATTTTTCTTTCTTTTTTGCTTTCTGATAATTCTTTACTGTTTTCATTATTCATCCATATTTCCCATTCGTTTATATCGACCATTATTTCTTTCACCTTCCTTCTTTGTTTTACATCCTTTTATTTCTTCATCCCTCAATTATTTCTTCCAGAACGTTTTTATTTTTTACCTTTTACTTCTTTCATCTTTTTCTCTTTCTTTTCATTTGACCAATATCCTTTCTTTTTTATGCTTCTTTCCTTTATAATTACTTTTTTTTTAGTACCTTTCCCTCTTCAGCTAATTTAACACCACATTGAATAAACCACACAATGTGGAACAGACACATCACGAAGCGAGCGATTGCTTAAGAGATATGGCGGCAGGAACGGCGATGGCGATATTGGGCCTGGGCTAACCAAGCTTGGGGACGCAGCCGGTCGAAAAACTGTCAGTCAATGTACAAAGCAATGGTGCAGGAAATAGAATCTTCGCCGAATGCCGGGACGTTCTGTGCAAAATTGTTTGCATTTGATAGATCTGATCAAGAGATTTGCCTGAATGAAAGTGAACAGAAGGCACAAAACGACAAAATGCAGTGGTGTTATTAGCCGGATAACCACGGGAAACTGGTTGGAAAGGAGATAAAAAAAAACATGAGGGGGAAAAAGATATGTAGAAAGTTGTGAACAAAGAACGAAGGAATCTTGTAAGGTTGATATAGGGATAAGTGTATACAAGCAGGTGGGAATTTTCGTTAATAAATAAACATATATACATTCTGGTGTAGCCGACTTTTTTGAAGAAATTCAATGCATTAAAGATAAATAAGATTGCATATGGTTAATATTATTAGAAAATAGTTCAACTTTAGTAAAAGGCATTCTAAAGGCTGACCTTTTAGCTGGGAATGTACATTAGCGATTGAATCATTAATGGAGAGAAATATTCAGAGTAAAATTGTTGCGTGACAAATGTAAACTCCATTGAATTTCAATATCAATTACGCCTTCATTTTGAAAAAATGTTCCCTATTGTCATAGTTCTTACGCATTCTTCGCTGATTCAAACAAAATTATTCATTATTATTCATTTTTTCTTTGGTTCTTTCTTCTCTCTCTCCCTCTCTCTCTCTTTCTCTCTCTTTCTTTCTATCTATCTATCTATCTATCTCGTTGTGATATGAAGACAAATGTAGAACTTTCTTGCCAATATCTTGCATTAAACCAAGGTGCTTCCCCCACAAAAAAAGAGTGTGCGTTTATCAGTTCGGACACGGAGACCAGCCTGACAGGGTATGGTTGGAATTAGTTATTTTAAGTAAAGGTCATTTTTCTCGTTGGATTTTCTGCTGATCTATATCTGTTATATCAACGCAGTAGAAGTTCCAGCGAGAAAGAGAGGCAATTCCAACCGTAACCTGCTATATTTATTTCTGTTAAAATACAAAAAATGTGGCACAATACCTAAAAAGGGTGTGGGAAAAAGAACGGTCTTCATCTGTCTTAACTTTAAACTTAGCTAGCCACAAACACTGACCCAGACATACAAACAATATTCCTAACACCAAAACAACACACTCTTACTTACCTTTCTTACTACATCCACCAAAATACCTCATTGTCTCAATGAAAATCCTAAATAGCCCCCATATGTACAAATCGTCGGATGTGGGAGGAGTGAAATAAAACAAGTTAAAAATCCCCAATGAGTATGTACAATATAAATATAATCTATTTACAAGAAACTAAGCAAAATCATGTTACTTAATAACCCCCCACAATCCTTAAATGTGGCAGAAATATCAGTTAACTGGACGAAATCGATGCGGAACTATAATAATATAGAAAGAGTCATTCATCCCAAGCACTCAAACAGACACGCATTCATTCTGATTTTCAAAGCGTAGCTTAGATGTGTCACAAGGCCGAAAGTAGGGTGCACACAGTGAGTATCGAACTCACTACTCAGTCGTAATTGTTCTAGCGAGACAAGCTTGCTAACCATTACACAGCTTCAAGGTGCCTCAACCGTAACCTGCCAGGCTAGTCTCTGTGGTTAAAATGGTAGTTATACTTTGGCTCAAAAAGTGGTTTCCCAAAGGAAAAAAGTGGAGCACAATTTTTCTTTTGTAGAACTTCACAATTTGCACCAATTTGTTATGAATAAAATAGAGAAAAAAACAGGGACAGTAACTCAAACACATGTAGCCTCTAAAAATAATGTTTATAGTAGTAAGAAATAACGTAGGTTAAACAAAAATCATATATATATATATATATATATATATATATATATATATATATATATATATATATATATATATATATATGTGTGTGTGTGTGTGTGTGTGTGTGTGTGTGTGTGTGTCTGTAAAATGTGTGTGTATATAAATATAAACATAAATATATATACACACACATATATATATTTAATATATATTATATATATTATTATTTATATATTATATACGCAGTACTTATTAGAAAGCGCTCAATATCAGAGATAGAGCTAACATATTTGGTTGGATTGATGTGAGTTTGTCTGACGATCGCAAAAGCGTGAAACGCAGGCTCACAAACTCACATCAATCCAACGAAATATATATATATATATATATATATATATATATATATATATATATTATCTCTCCAATGACTACGCTGTCTGACAGAATACAAATACAAAGAAAATATGACAACGCCAATATGTTAAAACGTATTTTTAAACGTTTTGAAATAATTAATATTAATTCATTTAGGCAACTTTTTAAGAAAATTAGCTTGTTACAGATTAATAAAAAAATTCGATTTAAAAAAACTGAAAAAAAAATTATTTTTTGATAAAAAAGTGATAACTGGAAACCTTGATCTGATCAGAAAAAATTGATTCCAAATTTGAAATAATTTGAATACTGTTAACTTTGAGTAAATACAAAATCAAAGACACTACTAAATATGCTAAAAAAAATAAGTGATACATCTTTTTAAACTTTTAAATGTCGAAAGGACTGATAAAAATATTTAGCTGACCTTTTTGTGAATTGTTATATTTCGATATTACCATTTTATGATAATATATTTTTGTTGCCATTTCATTTTTGTTATGAATTATCTTTTTTATCGCACTAATATAACTTTGTACCCCTGTGAAAATATTTCAGTCGATATGGACAAGCTACAATTCGTAAATTAAAATTCTTTTTAAAAATGTGTATTAGTTTTTTGTGCTGTTATGGCGAAGCTTAATCACAGTAATAATCACATTGAACGTGCATTTATTAGTGATGACATTGTTGAATTGTCAATTAATAGCGATAAATTAAAGATGGGCGTTCAGTGTTGGAAGTTTTGTTGCGTTTTTTTTTCCCCTTATTTTGACAATATGTTTATGCGATTTTTACAAATGAATCCTCAGAAGTTACAATTTTAATGGGTAAAGGGATTAGTAGCTCGTCTACTTATAAGGCTGTTTTGAATTTATCTAAATATAAATTGTCTACCACTGAATTGTTTTATCTAATAGATTGGAATTCTGTATTCCTCCCACGTCTGTTAAAAGAGAGAATATCTTTTCAGAATTTGAAATGTTTTTTTCACTCAAATTTCGAAACTTTCCCCTCATTCAGCACATATGTTTAGCGCATTAGAGGACCAAACTTAATGTTTTGGCCTTGAGTATATTCTGATATACCAGGTTGATTATAATGAATTCAAATGGTGGCGCTAATATTATAATATTATACGTTACGTCGCAACAAATCTTTGATTATAACGAAATCCGATAATTTTGTCGGGGTTGTAACTATGAATTACGACGATTATGTCAACAAGATTATGTTGATTTGGGATGATGGGGACAAATTTATGAGGCTGGAAAACACAGAATAGGAGAAAGTTAATGGAGTTGAACTTTCAAAAATATTCACTCAGTTTGGTTAAAAACTAAAGTCCTTCCAGTGGACATTTATGAATCTGGTAATCCATGGCTGTATGGTTTATCCAAAACTTCTCTGACTTCCGATTTTCGCAGTACAAGTTGATAAATTGGTTGGATGTTTTGTTGTGGCCCGTGCTATAATTAATTGTGTTAAAGACACATTTATTTTTTATGATGTTTCAGCGCTGAGGATAATTTTATGCACTAATTTGAAATAATCTGTTGCAGCAATACACAAATAAACAAACTATGATATTTGCGCTGATGCGTTGTACTGTAGCAATTTCTCCAGATATTCCTGAAACCGTCTTTAAGGAATTGAATGAGTTTGCTACTAAGTCCGTGGAATTTACCCCTGATAAGATCAACTGATATGCAACTAGACAGGATAGCAATGACAAGTCATTTAGGGCCAACAAATATATTTATTGGTTTTATGGAGCAGTATCCACTTGCACACATTAAAGGACCAATTGGTACGTTTTGTGTTTTTGTTACTAAGATTAAGGCTGGGACATTATATCAATCACTTAACACACTGAACCCGGCTTTTACATGGGGAAAATGACAACAATGGTGTTCACCCTTTTCTAAATGCACAGTTTTTCATACATTGTTGGGTACCGGAAGCCAATTTTTACAGTTTTATATATACGATGATATTTTCCTTAAGACAATAAAAAATCAACATGATTAAAATCTTACTTTAATCGTTGGGCCTTCTGTGACTAAGTTGGATTCTGAAATTGAATTTATTAAGGAAAGTTATAAGCGAGAATGGGTATCCTTTGGTTATTGTGGAAACCTGCATTCGAGAAAATGCGACAATTTCGTAAGCTAAAGCCGATTGACCCCAGAAATGAATGAACTGTGAACTGGTGAAATGAATGCAAGATTTGCTAAGCAGATTTTTCTATGTATAAAAACTGTTATTTCCCTAATAATCCAATTATTGTTTTTGGAACTCGTCCTATGTTGAGACCGATACGGAAGGGTATTCTACATATCCATCATGTCAATTTGGTACTTTACCAATTTAGATGCCAGTGTGATGCTGAATATGCAGGCAGAATGACTCAAAGGTTAGAAGCACCGATCAACCAACATTTACCAGCCAATATTCGCAAGGGAAAGCTAGACAAATTACATAGCTGTGTAAGTGCGACAGGCTCAGCGACATCTGAACATTTGATTAAAAGCCAGCTGTGATCCGGATTTCATAGTCCAGTATTGAGCAGTGCTAATTCTGAATTGGAAGTATTGAAATCAGTGAACATTAAGTCCTAACAGACATCTCTCTTTAAGCAGAAGGCGGGCTAGGTGGGTTTAAAAGTAATTAGCCCTTAAGTGTTATATGTTCTTGGATATAACATCTGTTTTGGTTTTTATATTTTTTTAGTCTCTGTGCAAATTTGTGTCTTCAATATTTGTTCTGATGAGAGAGGACTGATAAAACATTTCAGCTGGGTTTTTTGTTTTTATAATTCCGTATTACCATTTTACGGTAATATATTTCTTGTTATGGATTGGCTTTTAATATGTCCGTTTTTTATTGTATTAATAAACCCAAAAATGAATGTACAGACCTTAAAAATTAATTCTCAACAAATGTCAATAAATTATTTCATAAAACTACGTAGTACGAGGAAAAGAAAAAAGTTGTTTTTTGTCGATTTTGATTATAAATTAAATTTTACGTTTGGACTTAATTAAATTGATACTTAATGTCTAAAACAAAAAAATAGATACTAGATTAATAGAAAATCAACACCAAATTAAATGCAAAATATGATTGTAATTATTGTTTTACTTAGGCTTAATTAAAAAAAATATCTGTGTACTAACGACCTCAATCAGATATATGAATCCTGTCCATCACAATTAGAATGCAGCGAAAAAATCTAATTCAAAAATCCATTTTTGCATAGACAAATGTAAAGGAAATTCATTTGACCTTGTTGTTATTTGTTGTGGAAACAATTTTGCATGGCTGATTGATCCTATTTGTTTGATTAAATTTTGTTTGATCTCATTTCAATGCATTTCAATGTGAAAAGTATTTTTCTTAATTGTTTTTCCTTTCGTTAATGAGTTTTTTTCTAGAATTTCAAGTTATATGAATTGATCTGCTTATAATCAATAGTTTTCTTATTATTTACCACTATGTTAGTTTAATTATTGCTCTTGATTTGAGGAAAAATTTCAACTTCTAAACACACTTTTTGCTATAAACTTCATACATACATACATACACGTACATACTAGGAGAATTAAAAAATTATGTAAAATATAATTAAAAGCAAGTAAATTCAATATAAGCTTTATATCCACATAAGCCTAATCAAGGCACTTCTGTGGGCAATGACACCATCCTGAAATAACTGAGGGTCTTGAGAATTTAATAATCTCAAGGCAAAGAGTTTACCTCATTAATCGTCTTAAAGTGGGTACCGTTCAAAATATTTTTATGTTTAGGAAATGAGAAAAGTCAAAAGGTGCGAATCAAGAAATTAAAATGGATGTTTACAGATATCACATGAAAATCTCGTACTGTTTCCTTCGTCTGATGAAAGGAATCGGCAGGGCGTTGTCATGGCACAAAAGCTTTCTCTTCTAAAAAGCTTTTTACCCGATTTTGAAACTCTTTTTGTTCTTTTTAAAAGACTTTCTTAATGTCACTCTCTTCACCTTAAAAAGTTAATTAGTAAAATTCCCTATCCTCGAAAACAATCGCCATAATATTTCCTCTTGACCAGCTTAATTTTGCTTTGGCTGGACCCTTTCCACAATTGATTTGTCATCAAGATCGTATGCCAAGTTTCATCTCCAGTTGGAATTCTCTTCAGAAATACTTCTGAAATTTGATCTCATTGATTTAAAATTTCTATTGAAAGCTCTGATGATCTGAACAAACACTTTTGGTACTCAGTGAGTAAAAAGTTTGCTCAACTTTAATTTTTCAGATAAAATTTTGCGAGCTGAAACAAGTGTGATGGATATGGTGTTAGTTATTATTTCTGTTGTTAAACATGTGTCACCTTCAATAAAATCTTGAACAACATCTATTTTTGCTCACAAACCTATAGTCTGTCGATCGATTCATCATCAACTCCGCCTCGTTCTTCTTTGAAATGTGTTATCCATTTGAAAATTGCTGATTTCTTCGGGGAATTATCTCAAATCACCAATAATATCCTTAGTCTTCCAACAAAATTGTACCATGAATTTGGAGTAAGTTCCTGCTTCAGTTTTGACAGGATTCACGCTGCTGTAAAGGAGATTAGTTTCAAAATGGCATAATTTTCAATGAATTACCTCAAAATACTTCCAGTTCATAAAAGTTTATAACACATAAGCCTAAGATTACTTTGTTGCAAACAAATATCAAAGCATTAAAATATATATTGCATCAAATGGTCGAAAACAAAAAAAAATAGTTTTTTAGAAATTAGAATGTCAGAATATGGAATCACAAAAAATATAGATTACTTCAATTACTTACTTTAGAAATACTCAGGGTGACCAGGAATGTAATACTACGCTTCAGAACCGGATAGAATATACACCATTTTGTTTATAGCAATCAAAGTGGAAGCACAGAATAGTCAACAGATAAAGTATTGTAATATTATCAGATACTGTTGATATGTACTGAGTGAACGGTAATGATGATTCAGTTTCTAAATCATTCCTGATTCAGAATCTTACACAGAAAAGGTCAACTCTGAGTAAATTTCGTTTATTTACTTGGAGAGGTTAGTGGTTGAAATGCTTAATGTTTATTGTTTTTAGTATATGTGTCCGCATTTAACTACTTTAATATTTACGCAGTACTTTAATGACAAAATAAAAAAAGATTTCTTAAGATACAAAAAAAAAAGATTATTTGCATGTTCAGGACATATTTACTACGAAAATAAAATCTCACATTAAGGATATTAAGGATATGCCTGCAGATGATTTTATTATTTGGTATATATATATATATATATATATATATATATATATATATATATATATATATATATATATATATATATATATATATATATATATACACACACACAGACTGGACAAAATTATGGAGCAGGTGTATGAAAGTTAGAAATATAATTGAAACCCATTTATTTTATCATTTAAAGAAAAAGAACAAAGCTGTTAAAGTAAATTTAACCTTTATGTAATACTTCGTGTGGTCTCCTGCCACGTTGGTTAAACATGCTTGTGTAAGTGTTGAAATTAATTCTACCCTCACATGTGAATAAAATTCCTTTTCCCAAACCATTACACTCCAACCTCCATATTTTACAGTTAAGACACATTGTTAAGACACATTGTTAAGACACATTGAGCATCATATTCTTTCCTTACTCTTCGACAAACAGCTCCAGGGATTCCAAAAATCTGATGAAAATAAAAATTTCAGGATAATTTTCTATTCAATAAATATACAGTATTAATAGCTGTAACAAATTTTCATGCTCTTTTGCAAAAGAAAGTTTCTTTTTTTATTAACCTCAGACAGAATTGTTTCTTCTAGCTTAATATCCTTTGTGGCTAAATTCTACTAACCTTCTTCTCGCTATGCGAGTCGATAATCACTTTGTTGCCTCTCGAAATTCAACAATTACGTTAAAAGAGTTTTTATTCCTATCACTTAGAGATAACCTCTTTAGCAGTCTGTCTTCCCTTGAATTTGTACACTTTTTCAGACCTTGACCATTACAATTTTTAAAAGAATTGGTTTCGTTATATCTTAATGGTCCTTTGTACACCATTTCTTGAACATTTCATTTTTTTGCAATTTTGACTTGGGATAACCCTTTATTTCGGCCCCTTTAGTTTCAGGAATGTTTTTCTGCGGAGACATTTTCAACATCGAAGAAGAACTTCTAAATTGATACTAAACTTGTTTCTAAAAAAATAGGAAAGACTTAGCACTACAGATTCAAAGTTCAAATAAATGATTTTGCCACTTATTCTAAATAAGTAACAATGAATAAAAATCATTATTGGTACCCAGAAATGAGAATGAGTCAATATTCAAGTATATTTATCACAAAACAACAAAAGATTTTCGTAGTGCTTCATTTTCATTCTTGACTTCAACTGGACCCAGAATCAGTACCTCAAAATATTGACCGAAATACATTTCGTTGATATTGTTAATAATAAAGAAGAAAGAAAAAACAATGAAAGAAAGTAAATAAAAAAGAATGAAATAAAATTACCGTGGCTAGTCGGGCTGAGTAAAATTAAGTCTGATAAAACCCGGAGACATACTTAATAGGCAATTTATTTCTTGCTTTAATTTAATAAATAATCTTTTAAAAATCTCTAATGACTTGTATGCACTGTTTTGCAAAGAACATGTTTTTATTTCAACTTATTCTTTTCAAATGTTCATTTTAATTAATTTATTCCGTATGGTGTAAGGTTTTTAGTGTAATGTATCTTTTGAGAAAGGGCAAATTAAATTTAGCCCAACCTTAAATTCGGCGAATGTCAAACTGGTAGCCTTAAATCGTTGACTTGGAAGGTTGCGGTAAGGAGATATATTAGTCAGTAGTACTAGCCATAAACTTATACAATAAATTAAGAAAAAAATTCACGGACAGAGATAAATAAACACACTAACGCTTAGACATATATGCACTCACTCGAGATAGATATACACGTTATTTAAAAAAATATATCTGGCTTCGTCATCACACTTTTTTCATACATGCCTGGAAATTTATTTTAAATGAATGTTTATTTTTATAGACTTATTACAATTCATATTAAAATACTAAAATGTGTTTTTGTATTTAAATTCAGATATTCTTTAAAATTATATAGTTTATTTAAAGTAAAGGACTCATTTTAGAATCTAAATTATACCAATAAAATATGTTGTTAAAAATTGTAATGAGCCCGACAAATATTGATGACCTTGAGTCACACCTTCTCGATCAGTTACTCTGCTGTTTCGCATACGAAACATAAACAAAGCAATTTCTTCAGAATTAATGAAATTAATTCGATATATACACATATATATACATATATATATATATATATATATATATATATATATATATATATATATATCACATATATATATTCATATATATATCTATATATTTATATTCATATATATATATACATATATATATATTCACATATATATATTCATATATATATATATATTTATATACATATTTATATATATATATATATTTACATATATATATTTATATATACATATATATTTATGGTATAAATAAAATGCCAATTGGAAAAAAGATCTTAGATTTTGCCGACGCGTTTCGTCTTCCGACTTTTTCAAGGCAAAAATGAAATCGAAATGTTCTTGTTGTTATAGTTACATTAAAGAATCCAAATTTAAAAAGATAGACGCTTCTGTCTAAGCCTTTTTTTCTGGTTAATGTAAATTACATTTATACTAAGAGATTTTTTTTTTCCATGTCAACAATATAGATAAATTCCCAGATCAATTCTGTGGACAAGACAGATTGGTATAAATAAAAAATCTTAGACAGAAGCGTCTATCTTTTTAAATTTGGCTTTTTTAATGTAACTATAACAACAAGAACATTTCGATTTCATTTTTGCCTTGAAAAAGTCGGAAGACGAAACGCGTCGGCAAAATCTAAGATCTTTTTTCCAATTGTCATTTTATTTATACCAATCTGTCTTGTCCACAGAATTGATCTGGGAATTTATCTATATATATTTATATATATATACACATATTTATATATATATAAATATATATAAATATATATACATATAAATATATATGTATAAATATATATATAAATATATGTATAAATACATATATATATAAATATATATAAATGTATATAAATATATATTTATAAATATATATAGATATAGATATATAAATGTATATATAAATATATATATAAATATATATATAAATATATATATATATATAAACATATAGATATATAAATATATATATATATAAATATATATATATGTATATAAATATATACATATAAATACAATATATATATATATATATATATATATATATATATATATATATATATATATATATATATATATTTATATATATACAGTTGCGGCCAAAATGTTCAGAACGGCATTGTTTTCGTCAGAAAAGTAGGTATAATTTTTTATCAAAGTTGTTTTATAATCTATAATTTTCACAGACAACAAATACGATATCAATTGTTATTGTCTGAGATTTTGGTGTAATTTGAGAGGATAATACAAAAGCTATGGATGATTTAGTGATTTACTGCAAAACCCATGGCGGCCAAAATGATCAGAACGGTTGCATTTACTCCGTGTTTTAGTATATTTAACCAGTGAACTCTAATTTTTTTTTATTTGTTTACGTGACGGTTCGTTTAAAAAAATTTTTTTAAATATATTTTATTCCAGATAAAAACTTTATAACAATTAGAATTATTATTTATAAAAATAATTTAATTTTGTTATATCAGGTAAAATAGTTTAGGACAATTTGTCAGTTACAACATTTCCGATATCTTCAATTATTGAAAAAATTGTAAAAGAAAATGAAACTTGATCATAAATAAAGATAAGAAATAATTCTTATCTCTTGTTATATAAATGATAAATATACTGTTCCTTATATGTAATTTGTTTCCGTGTGTACCCTCCGGCCTTTGTCGGGTGAATTTTTTTTTTTGAATGTATAAACTTGTTCGTGTGAGGTATACCTCTTGCTTTGTGTGTGTGTGTGTGTGTGTGTGTCAAAGAGAGATAGAGAGATTTGGCAAGTTATTTTGAAATTGCTTGCCTCTTATTTGATGTCAACAATTTGATAGAGTCATACCCTAAAATAGACACATTTCTTTTAGTGGTGTAATGTAGTTCATGATTTACACTCTGATGCTTGTTATATTTAGTCTCTTATGCGATAACATGATTTAGAAAAAACAATATTAAAACAACATTCTATATGTTTATAGAATTTCGTTCCGCATTGGCCCAAAATCAGCAATTTTCTGTATCTTGTTGCCTTCATGTGGTAATTGACATATATTCAAATGAAGACTTTTAACCTTTTGGAAAGTGTATGAAAAGACGATCTCAGTTATACGAAAAATAATTGAAATATCCACTTCTTTATATCTGACCAACTTCCTTGCAAATACTTCTTGCTCAGGCCAACAGATTTACAGCTCCCCCTCATACGCTCATACAAACATGCTAAAACAGATATGTTTTAGTAAAATAGAACAGCCTATTATATATGTGGGTATGGGTGATGGCACTTATGTATGTAGTAGATATAAATTAATGCTTGTGCTACACAGAGATGTATGTGTATGCATAGCACACACACACACACACACATATATATATATATATATATATGTATACACAAACACATACACACACACTTCGTTCCGATCTTTCGGATTTTAGTTGTAGTTAATGAAGTAGTACATGGTTGCTAAGCCCGGTGCGGCTGACTAAACATTAAAACGGATGCGAAGGTCATTATATATATATTTTTAATGACAGGCACACAGTACACGGACCCGTATATCTTGGCAACCAGCTACGTGTTCCGAAGCTACTCGCCGACGTCTTGACTATCCATTCTCAAGTGGACGAACTGTCAAGCAGGACTGAAAGCTTTTAGAGTCATAAGGTGCACTTAGAAAGAAAGTAGTTTCACATTTTCTTCTGTTTCTGGAAATTTGTTCATCAGTTATGCTTCGTGATATAACTTCATCTGTTTCTCATAATGACTATCTCTGGATTCCTATATATGTATGACATACATTCGTATACACACGCGCAATAGCACAACACCGCATGCACATTCACAAACACACACTTGCACACATTTTCAGTAAGGTTGAACTTTTTTGCATATTATCAGATAAACACAAACGTGAATACAGACCAACAAAACGCAGAATCATTTTTTTTATCAGAATACAATTAAAAACAGATATTGAAAAATATTTTATTGCTCATAATGTGAATGTGTCCACGCGCTCATAACACGCAAATCAGGAGTAATCTTTTCTGGAATACTCTTTGATAAAGAGTTCTGCCTTTGAGTTTTGTAGGAGGTTGTTCTACAGATATTATGCAAAAAATCTCAAGTCTCTAAAGTGCAACGACAGAGCGTGAGAAGAGGAGGAAGAATAAAAGAATCAAAACTACAAATAAAAAGAGAGAGAGAGAGAGGCAGACATCAGTAAATAAATGATTTCACCCACTTCTACTTGTAAAAATAAACTGATGACACGTATATATAAGGAAGAAGTGTAGCTGTGAGGAGCTATGAACGCTGACAGATTTAACAACTGTTTGACCATGAAATGTAAGTCAAGATCACTAAAATTGTACATTCTATTTTTCCAGGTGAAAACTAACTAATCTAGGTTTTCCTCGTGTACATGTATCAAGTGTATAAGAGGAATAAGTGAATTCTAGACAAACAGTGGAACTTGAAAACTGAAGGCAACCAAATGTAATGCAAGAACGGAACAATTAGCACAAGGATGGAAACCATCAGACGAAAGTAAACATTCCAATAAATCATATTCAAATTTAATACTGAAGGTTCTAAAGCTATAAGTTTTTACTTTCAAAAATTTAGATGGTTGAGGTGTTCTTAAGGAATATTAACTTGGAAATAATTTCGCAATTTAAGATAATTGATAATTGGATGTAATTAAAATGGCAAATAATACATTATTACCTTGGCTGAAATCAAAAATTATCTCTAAATATCATTGAGATTAAGTTGTTTGCATAAAGACCTATAGCTTGGATTGGCCTAGTTTCATGGGGTGTATAATTTTAGATTATAATTCTCTTGAATAGAGTAGTGTAATTTGTTTGCATGAAGACATAATGCTGGTATCTTATAGGGAGAATAATTTTCTCAAAGAATGCCATCAAAACTCGGTCAAGTGGCAACCAATGTAAGGAGCTCTTGATTTGACTAGTAAAATATTCAGTTGATACCAACACTAAACTCTCAGCCTCTTCTGTATGGTTTAAATGCTCGTACCTGACATAATCAGTATGTGATGTATTATTTTTCATTTTTTAACTGTTAAAACTTATTAGAAACCAAATGAAACAAAATTCCTCCAGCGTTTTTTTTAGACAGAACAATGGTTTGACCGATTTCACTTCCTGCTATGATTGCTATCTTTTGATATGACCTTTTTTAAGGAGTTTCAGGTCATTTTCTATAGAGTTAATAATTATCGATAAAGTTGTCATTTGCATATTCCAGAAATTCTTCATATTTCCGAAAAATCTTCATTTTTTTTCTCTATTTTCATTTAGGTTAATCTTCTTATATGTCCATTGCGTTCATGTTATGCCTCGGATCGTTTGGCCAATCATTTTGGAATTCCAAAGAAATGTTTCTATTTTCGCTGTCCACCTAAACCATTTTCCCATTCTTTAGTCTAATGGAAAAGCTGGAAAAATATTAAGAACATAACACAAAAATATGATTACAACAGAAAGGAAACGAAAAAGAGAAAAATTGAGAAAAAGGAAAGAGCAATATGACTTATTAGAGTAGAAAGACGTCGATTTATTGCTATCTCACCTCTGGCATTTCTTAAGAAACATGTTAAGAAAACATCAAAAAGGAAAGCAATCCTTTGAGGCTAACAAATAACAAACTCAAGGAAATGTGAAGCCTAACCTTTACTAAACTATGAAGTGTCATAATGTATGTGTGTGTGCGTGCGTGCGTGCGTGAGCGCACACACACACACTAAATTTGATATAACAACATTAGCATGAGATTTTCTTGGATCACCTGGGTTAATCATGCTCGAACTTCACTTAATGAAATTTTTGCTAGATGCTATTATATATATATATATATATATATATATATATATATATATATATATATATATATATATATGAGAAAAATGTAATTTTATGGCATGCTATATTTATGAGTTAAAGTGTTAGTGATATCAGGGATAAAGCGTATTTAAATATAAATGCCGTGATAGTCATGATCTGACGTTTGCGTTTAAGCATGAAACAGACTGCCGTCGCTGGGTGTTCATCCCATTGTCCACTTTATTTATACACGTTTGCTGTATGATGATGGAAGTTTCTTGTTTAAGATTTTTCATTTCCTTTTTTCGGTTGCGACAATTTTTTCCGTTTCCAGTCAGATTTTGAACATATATTTTCCAATGTCTTTTGGACTTCAAAAGACATTATCAATTTTTTATTTTTTTATTTAATAAACATATGAATTAAAAAGGTATACATCCTACGACTATGTGTGCTATCGGAATTTTCAAATATCTTGTTTTCAAACCTCAAGGTGTGGTTTTGTTTTAGTGGTTGTTGTTTGTTTATCATTTATTTTAGTCTCTTAACCTGCATATTTATATCAATTAGATTTTTGCATTCTGAAATTTTCACATCCCTATGGAACAAGTACTACAAAGTATCTTCAGTACCCAACTATTCTATTTGGAGATTTGCTGGAGAATTTTTTTGTCTAAGCAGTTGGAAGTTTTTCTTTGAATTTCCAATTGTTCCAAACTCTTTACAAGGATCTTCAGGATTTTTTCAAGTGCTTCAGCAATGCAAGTATCGTCTTCATATTTCCTAATCATAAGTTCCAGAATTTTATTACGATTTTCATTCTCTTTAAAATCATTGTTATCGGCTGCAACAGATCTATCCGCTCTAATAGATTTTTTAGATGATTAGATTTGATTTCTTGGTTTGAATTCTAAAGTGCAGAATATTCTTTTTACATTTTTCTCTCCCTTGTTCATACTTATCATCTTTTATTCAAATCATTTTACAGTTTCAAAACGACAATCATTCCTGCTTAGTCATGTTTAATTTTATATTTATTTTATTCTCATTTTAAGAGATTATGCTAAATTCCTTTAGAGTTTAATCTTTGTTTAGGCAGAGGCGGCAGGTGCCATTCCGTTGAATTTTGATTCCATGGACATTGATCTGATAGTTTTTTCTGTCATTTGATTTTGCTTCCTTGTCTTGCTATTTGTATAGCAGTTTTGAAATGAGACAGAGAAAATACATATCTCAATTATACAGATTCAAAAACGGAGGTAAATAGTATAAAAAGAAGCGTAACGAAGAAGAATGAAGAATATATTAGCAAAAGGAAACTGAAAAAAGAATAAAAAACTACAGAAGAAAAGAAAGAAAAATGAATTACAAACAGGAACAATAATAAATCTAAAGGAAATTCCTGAAATAATTTAAAAATAAAAAAAAACAATGAAAGAAGAAAAGAAAAAAAATGAACGAAAGAAATATAGTAAGTAAAAATAAATAATTATCAGAAATAAAAGAAAGAAATTTTGAAATCAAAACAACCAGAAAAAACAAATGCAAAAATATAGAAAGGAAAATACGAATTAAAAATGAGAGAAAATAACACTGAATTCAATTTGTAGTAAAGGGGAATATGAATAAAACTGACAATAAAAATATGAGGAAGTAATACAAGAAAACATCAGAGCAAGAAAAGTATCCTCAACAGTCGCCCCCCGCCACCCCCAAAAAAAAGATCAGCACAAATGCCTTTTAAATTTAATTACCAATTTAGTTTTTTTTTTCAATTTAAAAAAAAGTAATGGCATGATGCAATATTTTCCTAAACCTTACTAAATCTTATTTCGAAAAAATATATAATTGTATTTGTGAATTTTATCGTTGAAGCTGCATTAGAAACGTATAAATTTTACTGCCAATTCAGTTTTAGGATCTTGTATATCAAAAACGCATATTTCCATACTTAAATTCAATAACAGTAAACAACAGTGTATTTAAAAGAACTACAAAGTAATTGAAATATTCTTGAGTATCATTTGGGAGTAAACATTATTATCTTATTATTTTTATATTTGCTATTCATGAAAACAAAATAGATATATGCATATTTTTCATGTAGATTTTATGTTTAGAATAGAGGGTCTTGATATACAAATGCATCTTGTTGAAAACTTAATATATATAGGCTATCGTGTTTTAATGATGGTACGAGTTCGGCCATTTGCATTTTCTAACAAGTGTATGTTGCTTGGTGAAAATGCATTCCATACTAATTCTACATCCAATTAAAGTGTGTCTAAAGTTTAATCTGGAATATTTTCCCATAAGGCAGTACAATTCGTAACATTGACCATGTTATAAAGAAGAATTTCACAATGTTAAACGAATATTATCTAAAAACATTTTAATAGCTAATTTCATCACCTGTTAGGCAGTAGGCAGTCTCAATAACCTATCCTTTATTTGCAATAATTAACTGGAATAATATTATACATATTTATATATACCCAAGTATATGATTGGTGTATATGGAATGAATTCCAATAACCAACAATTACTATTCTTAAAAGAGTGAATAACGTTTTTCCCTTGCGAAGGATTGTTAATTAATTTGAAACTTTTAAAACCATTTATTTTACATTCAACGTCATCACTTGATAAGACACCGAGGGTGTTGAAACAAAATGGCTATTTTTGTAGTGATTTTATAACATATTTATGTTATGAATTTTTTTTTAAATAAATAATTATATATATATATATATATATATATATATATATATATATATATATATATATATATATATATAAATGTTGAAATTTACACTGTTAATTCTGCTTCTTTAATTTGACTATAAATCAAAAGTTTATCATGAAGAAAAAGCGTTTTGAATAAAATGAACTTGTATTGCTTGAAAAGTTCTATAAGAAATACTTGAATAGTAGAGACTAATTTAATATATTTATTCAAATGTAGAATATATCCATGACTTTTTCCAAATTCCCATGAAACACCAATATTGGAGCCGGCTCAGCCCACCTCGGGTGAATGCCGTTACAAGAACAAGAAAAAGAGAACAGAGAGTTGAGAACTGAATAGTAATGAATTCAAACAACTTTGAATATTTTTCTCCAGCAAAATAAGAAAATTGAAGAATTTAGTTGTAAAATTGTTTCCTTGTAATTTTAAATGCATTACAAATTCAGTAATGAAATCATACAAATGGAAATCATTTTAGAAATAACTAATCATTTTCATATTAAATATCTTTACTGATTAATACAATTTAAATTAAGACATTATATTGACTACATATTCGAACCCCATTGTACTATTTATTTTTGTAAATCTAATATTCTATATGCTCTGCTGGATTTTGTATGACCTTAACAATATTATACAAATTTGCTTGCTTTCTTTGTAACGCTTTTTGGAGGCAGTTTGATGGTGGGAAGAGGAGTGTTCAGACATTTGGCGACTTGGATTGAAATTCTGAGAAAACGAAAACTAACAAAATTCCTCACTTGAAAAAAATCATCCAAACTACAGTACCGCGGAAGATGGTAAAAATATTTTGAGGTGATCTGAATTTCTATGAATACTTAATATCACGTGATCTCCGAGCTCTTAAAATGGAAAAGAATCGATTTTTTTGTAGCATTCAAAATTTGGTGCAGGTTCATATTCATGAAGCAGCAACTAAAAAAATAAACTCAGTGTCAGTGCTTTTCAAGACTCGCTGGCTAACAGAGTTCTGCAGAGAATGTTCACTGTTTTTAATTGTAGGGAAGAGTCTACCGTTGGAATGTCTGTCAGCCTTTCTTTTTCATTTCGACTTACATAATAAGTCTAAATTTCCCTGCCCAGAAAGTGTTGCAACAAAAAGTCATAACTCATAAAACTTCCCATTATTCAATAGAGACAACAATAATGTGCTGATGGCAGGAAAACGAATCAGCGGAAGCACCACAAAGATGAGAATATTGAATAGTATCAAAAGCCTATCTTTAAATTAAAGAAAATGTTTTTAAAAGGGTTAAACATCTTCATTCAAACATAAAGCGAATAGAATATAAAATCGTAAAGTGTATTTCCTAAGAATCATGTTGTTTCTTTTATATATTTAAAATTTATTGCCGAACAAAGGAAAATGTAAGAATTAATTTAATGCTAATGTCGTCTTTGTCGCCCATGGAATTTTGTTTGGTATCTTTTTTAAGATGTTTGTGAGATTATTAGCTTTTTACTACAATGTTATGCTTTTCAGAGCTATTTTATTTGGGCATGGGTAGACAAGTCTATGTATAAATTCAGGATGACGTCTCATATCAGATTGTTACTGATATCAGACAATATTATGGCATTTTGTAAATCACCCGTCAATGAAAAGTCCACAATAGACGTGGATCATATTTATTACTGTAATTTTTATTTTATTTCGGCGATAACCCCCATCAACCTCTTCTTCGAATAAGAAACTTGTTTCGATCGGGTGTAACCCGAAGATTAATTTCCCCTCTCTAGAGGAATCTGTCACATTCTGGATTAGAACTAATGGTGTTGTATCAACTCCAATTATGTAAAAACCAGTAAAGTGTTTTCTTGATAATGGTCTATTTATATGTTGTCAATAGTCGTAACCAATTAGTTTTATTTCGCATGCTCCCACCGACCTCGGAAAAATTCTTTGATAGAACTGACCATTGGTCCAAAATACCGCTGTATCTAGGAATAATAGGAACCCTGACACGCAGAAATATTACTGAAATTATTTCAGATTAGTAGGTTTCTGGAATGAAGACCATCACTTTTATGGCCCCTACTTAGAATAAATCGAAGTTGTTCTGTCTTTGGTAAAGATAATTTTAAAGAAACATACATTTTCTGTAGAGTTAGAATTTCAAGACGTGTAGTAACAAATCTATTTCTTTGCTATTTGAAGGAAACAGATAAGTTACTGTACGTTTTAATCCTATCATGAAGTACCTCTAGAAGAAAAATGGTAAAGCAACTCGTAAAATTCTTATTAAATATGTTCTATTTATTTAGTCAAAAATAAAAGAACAATTGCGTTAAACAGCGTCACAGAAGTGAACATCGAAATTAAGTATTAAATAACATATTAAATAGAGATAGAGTACATAACATTAAAAGGAATAGATATTTTATGTATGTATGTGTGGGTATGTATGTGTTAATATGCATAAATATAAGTACATATTTTATGTTAATTTACTTATTCTGGTTCCGGTGTTAAAAACGTAATTATTGTCCTTGAAACTTATCCTCCTTACACTACATGGGTAAAGGATTCCTAGATTGCTCCTTTTCTGTAACACCCCTTTTTCATACAAGTGAACTTGCTCAGTGTGTACTTGTACTGCTGCCGGTGAATACCCGGAAGTCAGAGAGGGACAGTGATACAGTGAGAGAGTGAGAGCGTGAGGTAACCGCTTTGTAGGAGTCACAGTTGCGAGCACGATACCGAATTTCCCAGACTGTATATATATATTATTATTGCTACTAACCGCATTTCTGGATCTACTAACCGTATTACCAATTGTAATATTACGTTAATACATTTATTTGCTATATTTCATTCCTGCTTTTGTCATTCATTTGAGACCGGATTTCATCGCGGAATTCACAACACTCTTGAAATGTAGATTAGAAAAAAAAACTGTTGTTTTTTTTCCTTGTCTTTATTCCCCACCCCTTATTCACGATCTCTTTTAGAATTATATCCTATTTCCAGTATCTCTATATATTCAGATCTTTATCTTTCCTTGTCTTTGTTAATGTGAACGCGACAACTTGCACCCCAGTCTTGGATGACAACAGATACTTCTTAGCAGACATTAAAGAAATTCATTTCTTAGTGGCTCATGTCTTTTGTTCGTCACTGTATTATTATTTTGGTTCTTGTTGTTGCTGTCCTTTTGGCGAGTTGTTTTGTCGTCGAAATAATTGCCTTTGTCCTAAAGAGAAAATAGAAAAAATATGAAAATAGAAAATATATTTTTAAAAAGAAAATCCTGAATATGAGAAATTGAGAAATGTAAGTAACAGAAAGGAAACAGAAAAAAAGAAAAAGAACGAAGAGGAAAAATCTTGTCAAAAAAGAGAAAGAAAAAATGTAAGACCAAAAGCATAAAAAAGAAAGAAAGGAATGGAAAAAGAGGGAGACTAAAAGATGAAATAATGAGAGAAAATTTGGAAAGGTAAATGGCAAAAGAAAAATATTTCTGAAAGTAAAATATAAATGAAATCAAAGAATATAAGAGAAAAAGAAAGAATAGTTTAGAAGATAAACTCGAATCAAGGAGAGAGGGGTAAGGAGAGGGTAAAATCTGAAATAAATTATTTCATAATGAATGACAATAATAAGAAGTTAGAAATAAAAGAAAATAATGAGTTTATTTTCTTTTATTTCTAACTTCTTATCTATCGTCCGAAATAATTCATTGTCTCTCGCTCTTACTAATTACGGTTTCTTAAGAAAACACAAAGAACAGCGATCAAACACATCTTGAGAGAAAAAAAAAATGACGGGCCATCTTGTTTACATTGACATTAATCTAATAAGCGTTTATTATTTAATATGTCTGTTGACCAAGAGATGCAAAAATTGGTTCAACCGAAACATGGAGGATAATATACACTGTCGCTACGTCAATTAGAGACTGTGTCATATTGTTGGTACAAGAATTGATATTAGTGTAATTGTAAAATGCTGATTAATGAGTTCATAGTGTTAATTTGTAACATTAATTAACATTTTGTAAGTCAAAATTTTAAGATCATCAAAGTTAACAATCATTTGATAAATTCTTTTATTTGTCTAGATATAGATTTAATTCAAGTGACCACGATGAACATCATATTCAATATTTTTATGTTTTATTACTCCGTGCAGTGTAAGAAAAAAGATACATATACAGATGTGTAATAAATAGTTGTAGCTGATGATGACCTGGACATACTGGAAACATCGACTACCTTATGGCCTTTGACTGCTATGAATGATCCATTTTCTTGGTCACGGATGACACAACCGCGCTAGAGGACTCCAGTTCATTCCTGACATTAAACAATCAGGACCTGCCCTCTTTTAAAAAGCTGGCTATCTCCGAATCACTGTAGCATGTCCCGTTTGGTCGTCTTACATTTATGTCCCGTTGAAAGTACGTTCTCAAATACATAGTACATCATATATACAGTAATTATATTTCAATAACCAATGTATATCTGGCGTACCATTTATTTGAACTGTGTTAGTTTCTTTCTTATATGGAGGATAGAATTTTTTGTCGTTGAGTTTTCCTCAAGTAATTATAAACTATAGGTGGACAGTTGTAACTTCTATAATGTAAAAATTTTGTATATGTAATTACTTTTTTTGTTTACAATTACTGAAATTAAATAATTAAAATTAAACTGTTCATATATTTACTAACCACATATCTCTATTTTTCAAGAAAAGATTCACAACTCAACTTTGTAATCATTTTCAATAAATTAAAAATTCCAGTTAATAGTGTCCATATATATATATATATATATATATATATATATATATATATATATATATATATATATATATATATACTCATGTTATATATTTCTGCGTGTCTGTATATATATATATATATATATATATATATATATATATATATATATATATATGATTATTTGATTGACTCTCCCGTCGTTTTCGACATATGAGTGTCTTTCAGATCAGTTTTTTTTTTATGTTTATGTTTCGTAAGAGGCAACAATCCTGCACGGGATTTGCCAGCAAGTCTACACGAGGTACATGCTGACGGATTGACCGTCATATGGGTTGATGTATTAGCCCCAAGATTTAGTGTTAACTCATAATTCTCTCAGATGGTTGTGACGATTCTTTTCAAAGTTAGTTATACCTCGGTAGGAGGTATTTCTCCAGTTTGCTCGGTTTTCAACAGCAAGTTTGAACTCCTCTATAGGGATGTTTGCAGCAATTTAATTTGAATTTAAGTTTATCCTTGAAGCGTAAACAAGGACGACCTACATTACCGAATAGAATTACAATAAACATGTATAATGAGTGGCCAATAATTTAATTTGCTTTGAATTTTCTTTTTATTCAGACGGTGAAGTAAGAAACATTGATATTGTAAAAGTTTTCTAAACGTTACATATTATGAAAATTATGGAAAAATTAACGAAATTTAAAGAAAAATAGACATAGTACTAATTAAAGCAAATGTACGTTTTTTTTTCAATACTCGAAAGTTTTATACATTTTCCTGTAATATACAGAGCGAGAGAAAGAGAAAGAGAAAGCGAGTTTGAGATATAATTATATATAGTCGAACGCTTATTCCTGCCTAATAATATATATACTTGATTAGAAAGAAAAACGTATCGATACATTCGTTATTTTCCACGTCTAATGTTAGTAAAGAATTTCGTAAACAATCATCTTTAGCAATTATGGTGGAGTATTACATTGTCAAATGAAAGATAATTACATCCAATTATATTGTTATTTTCGCGAAATCTTTTTATGAATTCAGATTCATACGTTTGTGATTTGAGAAATAAGTAAGTCGATAAGAGCGATAATTAGCTTCAAAATGGAAAAAATATTTAACTGGTTTAATAACGACGGTGGGTGAGTTTATAATATATATATATATATATATATATATATATATATATATATATATATATATATATATATATATTAAAAAAAGAGAGATGCCGCAATTGTTTTATGACCGTTCGCGAAGAACTCTTCATTGCCAGTTCAAGAAAGACATTCGGATTACTAATACACAAAAAAGAGTGTCTCGTATCGAGAATATTTAACATCGAAAAACATAAAGAAGCAAAAAAAATTAATTATTTTTAATAATATGTGGAAATCTCCACCCTTTACCTGATGACGGTCGCGAGACCAGAAACGCGATTATGGAAAATAAAGCATATTATTAAAACGTTTGCGGTATCTCTCTTCTTTTTAATATACACACTTTTCTCTCGTTGGAACTACTATAAATTCTTCCTAATATATATATATATATATATATATATATATATATATATATATATAGTGTGTGTGTGTGTTTGTGTGTGTGTGTGTGTGAAAGAGAGAGCAGGACAGGCAGAATGAAACCAAATCACATATACATTTGTTTGGATGAGTGTGCGTATGGATATATTTATGTGTGTATTTAAATGCAATCAACTGATAGAGTGGCTTTGTTGCTTTCATTGTTTTTAATGCTTAAGCATTGCAATCCTATCACAGAATAGAGTGGCGCATATGATCTCATCATTGTATCCAAAAATGCGACCACGCAAATGGGATTTGAGTTTAGAAAACAGAAATAAGTAAAGTTGAAAGCCATAGTTGGCTGCTTAAGCAACTGCAACCTGAGCAGTTTTATTTTCTATCAATCAAGACAATTAAGCTGGTCGCTATCTCTGTGTAGATAGATATATGCATTTAGATGGATGGAAAGATTTGATGCGCAAGAAAAAATTTTGGTATATGAATGTATGAATATATGTAGGTATGTATTATCTTTGTGATTCACAAATATCAAAAGAAATTGCAGTTCATTTTTCTTTCTTTATTTAAGTTAGCCGTCAAAACATCTATGGATTGTCTTAAGCATTTAGAATTAATTCCTTCCTTATTCACCTATTTTTTGGCTTTCACATCTTTTTCTTTATTTACCTTATTTAAGTATCAATACGATTACATTTACTTTATATTGCGCTTACATATGACAGAATTTTACTTGAACATTCATTATAATTGATTCCAAGATAAACAGCTACACTATTCGTTGATAATATTTAAATACGTATATGGATTGTATATTATTACGTGTAAGCGCGTAAAAGCAGTAATTTATTTTACCAAGATTGTGAAAGATAACAATTGTAATAAATCCTATCACTGCTTTATCGCTATTTTCATGGAACGCGTTCATTCTTTAGTTCCACCAGTCCTAAACATCACAGCGAAGAGCCACCATGCAACGTACCTTGTAACAAACCACGCCCATTCCGTTCGTATTCCATTTGTGAGATGTAGGTTCCACTCGAGCAGCTTCTTTCCATGAACCACTGCCTTGTGTAACCTACTAAGAGGATGATCCTCCGTTCACTACAATCTTAACCTGTTCATGTCTAAGGTTAACAGTTATTTTCCAGATATATTCACATAAGCTGTGCCTCTTAATCTGCAACACGCTACCTCAAGTGGCCTTCAAGCTTTGGCAGAAGAAAAAATAGATGATATTTATCAACATGTATTAAAATATTTCTTATATTCGATGTCATATTAACTAGGTTTATTTCCGTCTCTTCAGAGTAACTGTAATTTTAATTTCATGTCGGTAAAAAAACAAAAAAAAAACATCAGTTTATATAAAATCAATAAAGAGGAAATGTTTCATAGCAGATTCTGATAATCACTGGAAAGTATTTTCGTATCATAGATAGATAGATAGATAGATAGATAGATAGATAGATAGATATGAACAGAATGAGATAGATAGATAGATAGATAGATAGATAGATATGAACAGAATGAGATAGATAGATAGATAGATAGATAGATAGATAGATAGATAGATAGATAGATAGATAGATAGATAGATATGTATATAAATGAATGGAACTTATAAATAATGAATAATGTAAAATTAAAGACTAAAGTAAAAAATAATAAATAATAGCAAATAGTGACAAATACAGTTATTGCATTGTTCATAGATGAGTACATTTTAAAATATGTTCTTTTTGTAATGTTGTCTTTGTTCAAAATAGCCGAGAATTAGGAAGGCCGTAGTTTGTATTTACTCAGCCCCAGCCCCCACCTCCAACCACGAGGTCAGGTTGTGACACATGGTCGGTTTAATGTGGGGAGCCCAAGCGCGTACATCCGGGCTAGGAAGAAAAATTAACTGCAGCCGCAGCAACTGACCTCGGTGCGAGCTTGATCCTTCTCTCTGGTGCAATGAGAGGGTGCGGTCTTGAGCAGCTGTTCCCTTTCAGTATAATTTTCCTTAGTTTGTGACCCCGTCCTTTGACGGAGCTTCCCCTGAATGCAGTCTGTCCAAAGACAGAGACGCAACTGAGAGATGATCTGAGTAGAGAGTAATTTACAAGCAGAAAGCCGTAGTTAGAGAGAGTATCAAAGCAACAGAAGACTAGCTAGAGGAAACAGAGAAGAGATTTATTAAATACTCATACGGAAAAACTTGTGTAAATCAAATACTATTTACTTAAATCTGACAATGGACTTGCTCCTACTTATAAATATGCCAAATAGGCACATTAGAGTAGGAACAGTCCATTGTCACAGTAGTAGGGAAGAGCAGGAAGTATACCGAATCCTACACTACAACAGTTCTCGAGATTTTTGTTATTGCCAACAAAAGGTAAATATTTATTTTGATTAAAATAACTTCGAATTATTTACTTACATACCCACAGGAAGCTCTATTAATTTATATACATATTTATATATACGGGGAGAGAATTGGCTCGTGACTATGAATATGAAAATATTAGGTCGGTGCAAAAATAATGTCGTTTTCCCAGATAATTTAGATTCATGCCTTTCTAAGTTTATTACTGAGAGAGTAGTAATAACAGTCATTATCGATAATTCGACCAATGCACCATGTAAATGCATATATGTGTACACATTTCTTTTCATAAGCATACTGTTGTAATGTGTGTGTGAGGAGGAGGAGGTGTATGTGCGCGTATATATATGCACTCTCTTTCTTACACACATACACACACACACACAAACAATACATATGTGTGTGTGTGTATTCATTGCACGTAGAAAGTCACAAAACTATATGCACACATGAATGCCATCAAATTAACATATCGATACGAATATTCAAACATTGATCTAATCCGTATCGTTTTATGTTTAAAGGTTTTGGTTCAAAGCCAAAATACTTATCTGATATTTATTACCTTCTGCAAACTATCGAGCAGAAATAAACGATGAGAAAAAGTAATCAATAAGCAATTGGGAAAGCAAATAAATCAATCTATTTCATCTTGACGGGACATCACAGATTTAAGGCGGGTTTATTTCACGTGGACATTCCATTAAGACGATCGCATGCATCCGAACAGAATGATAAATTAGAAAACAAATGAGAAACGAAAATGAGAAAGAGACATAGAGAAAATCTTTTAATGAAATTGTGTAAAAGAAAAAAGCCAGATAGATAGATAGATAGATAGATAGATAGATTATTGGACAGACTGATACAATTAGATATATAGGTATTGGACACGTTTATATAGATAAATAGATAGGTAAGTATTGTACAGACTGATATAGTCAAAGGGATAAATTATTGGATAGACTTATATAGATAGCATAATAAGTATTTGATAGGCTGAGATAGATAGACCGATTGGAAGAACATAGATAGATATGTATTGGACAAAATGATATAGATAGACAGATACTTCGGTAAATTATTGGACAGACTGATAAAGTTAGATAGGTATTGGACAGATTTATATAGATAGATTGATAGTTAAATATTGTACAGACTGATGTAGACAAAATAATAAATTATTGAATTGACTGATATAGATTGATTGATAAATGCGTATATAACACCATAATACTTCTGGGCACAAATTATAACAGAATCTTTTTTTTAAATTTACATTGTTTATTGGAAATAGGAACAAAATCTACTGCAATATATAACATATTACATCCTCACGTGGCTAAAATGTTCAGTGTAATTTCCCTTTGAAGTAAATGAAAGTCTTACTTGATTGATCAATGATTTAGTAATAATTTGCCTGTGCCTTGTTTCTAGTCAGTATACAATTTGTGAAGCTTCAGTAGTTAATTTATCAGCTCTTTTTACACTCTGATAATGTGCATTTAAAATCAGCAACTCCCATTTCGTTCCATTCATTAGAAACATCTGCAGTTCATTATTTGGAAAACCTTCTGCAAGCGCAGTCTCAAAAAATCCATTTTGTGAGAGGTTAATCAGATTTGACCAGAGTTGATGAATGTCATTTTTTTTAATTGCTTCTTTGGTGGTTCGCTGCTTTCTGAAATATTAGAAAATTTACCCATACTTGGTTATATTTTTGTGATTTAATTTGAATATAATTTTAAAATTAGTTTAGTAAATTGGCATAAATAATTAAGCATGAATACATTCTTACTTATACTTTTTATAGCCACTTCCCTTACTATTTTCAGGAAGCAAGTATTGTGCTCTAAATTTTTTAATGCAACATTCTGTATTTCGGTCGACTGTTGCTTTATTCTTTGGACCATTTTGGACATTCATTTTTTGGTTATGGAATTTATTATTCCTTTTAATTTCAAACCAAATAACGGCATATATTTCAACTATAAATTTATGCTATAAAAACTGATCACCGGAATGAAATTTCAATGCTTCAATTTTGAACCTAAACTTAATCTTTAAACTAGTTTCCTCAGGAAAACCATTAACGATTTGAAAAAAAAAATTGTGTCCTTATTTATCATATCAAATTTAAACTTTCTAATTGAGTGAAATACCACAGTTCTCAAATCGATCTGCCGTAGTGCACATATGCCTATTACTCTTACTGCACTGTGAAGATGTTTAGTAAAATATTAAAATATATCCAGACTTTAGTTATTTACAACGAGTAGATATGCACCTATACTACTTTTCTTAATACATACGAGAAATATTGATGATAAGGTTTATCAGTTGTATTAACTCTTCATAGTTTTTTTTACGCTCAGATTGCGTTGAACGCTACACGCGTTTGGCCTATATTATAGCCTTTTCTTATGCTCTACACTGATTTTGCGTACAGTTGCGATCACCCTATGCTTTTCACCTAATTCCAAAGGGAATAATTTCCTCATTTCTCTTTCCATGTTTGCTTAATTTCGTAATGATTTATCACTACAGATGAAGTTTCGACGCTTTTCAAATTTAATTTCTAATATTCAACTGGTCTTTTCCTTATGGTCACTATTGCAACAGCATGATATTTTTTATACGGACAATTTTACTTAAATCTTCCTCTATGAGACATAGAGGACTGGATGGGGTGTATAGAAAAAATTCATCTGAATACAAATCTGTTCTATTGGGAACATCTGCTATATAAAATGAGTAACATTATAGTTAGTAACCTCCGGATTAGTCATTCTAGTAACAAGTTGAATAAACATTCCGAAAAGCATGCGTGGCTCAACTTGTGCCATCGGTGCCACAAGTAAAATTCAAATACAAATACATATTAGTAGATGCCTTAAGCCTACACTATATATTTGTTGTGTCATTTCATAATACATTATGTGATACAAGTCCAAAACTATCATAATGATGGTTCCTCATTTGAAAATGTCATAAATAAACCTTCATTAATACGTCCTTTTTTATGTTATAGTCAAAAATATTACGTTTGCCTGCATTAGATTATGATTCTTAAAAATTGTTCTGCATATATATTACTAGTAATACTTTCAGATAAATTGTTCTTCACCCATACTTATTCTACACCTTACACTGTCCCAGAATAGGTCAAAATTAGATTACAAAAGTTATATAATATCCCATACTTTTTTAAATATATTTTTCTACTTATATTTAATTTCTAAATTAAAATGGTCTTTTAAACACGAATAACTTATATATTCAACATACCAAGAAGAAATCACCACTTCTAAATTTATTAATTTACAAAATACTTTCATTGATTACAGAATTAGTAGTGACATAAAAATAAATATATGCAGTTCAGCTTTAGCTTGTTTTTTTTATAGTAAACAAAACAAAATTCCCAATTACTACTATAACTATCGCTAGAATTTATCCCTCCTACCTCTTTTATCTTCTTACAATCTCCTATTCCATCCTCCCCCCCCAACCCTCACTCTTAGGACACTTGTGAGATGCTGTGCCTAAACTTTTGACCGTGATTATCGGCAAAGAATCTCCCCAGACTAGCCAGCATACAACACCCCACCCATCTTTCATAAAACTGCTATCAACAAGCACTATTGTTTCACTCCGTCACCTTTTTGCTTTATGTATATTTTTTTCTCAAACAAATAGAGAAAAGGAAGTGACGTTTCACATACGGCTTGCCTACAAGCAGAATTGTTCATAACCATTTTTGGTTCTCACCCGAAACGAAGTTGCATCTTTTTAGCGAGTAAACTGTTTTTGTCTATATGATAAAATTATATATATATATATATATATATATATATATATATTATATAATTATAAATATATATAAATATAATATATAATTATAAATTATAATATATATATGATAAAATTATAATATATATATATATATATATATATATATATATATATATATATATATAACATTACAGCTCAAAGGTTTGAAGCAACACCCAGATTGAGCATAGGATGAACTTGATAGAAGAATGTAAAAAAATATGGAATAGAGCTTTTAGATTCACTGACAAAGCATAGGATCAATTATCAGACTTATATTTTGTGATACTTTTGCAACGAATGCCAAAGATTTATGTTGCAGCAATCAAAGCTAAGAGATATGGTAAGATTATGGCTCCTGGCATCGATTAATATGTCACGGAAAGTGATTTTATTGTTACTGTGTTCATCAGAAAAGTTTATTCTGAAAGGTTACCTTCAGTTTTTTTTTTAATTTCTTCTAAGCTGTTTGCTAATATGAATATTTCGTCGATATAACGTGTATATATGGGGAGCTTGGTTGAATTATTGAAGGCTGTTTGCCACATGACATGTTGAAATTAGATAGAGTCAGTTCAAGGGCCGAATCCATTGCTACAAAATTACTTTGTGTATAAATGTTGCCATAGTCATCGTAAGTGGTCGTGCAGGATAAGTTTTCGTAGAATAGTTGGTTTAATTTTAAGAGGTGAGACCCCTAAAGGTGATTTTATATATTTTGTAGGACAGTGCCGATAGATTCTTTTACTGGGACATTAGTAAATAAACTTTCTACGTCTAGAGAGGCTAGGATGTCGAGTAATGCTGAATGCTATATTTACTGGGTAAATATGAAAGTATCAATTGTTTTAGGGATTTTGATATTTGATGTACAGTATTTAGGATTTGTGAGACTATGGGACACAGCGGAGCGTCAGGTTTGTGTGATTTTACGTTCCCGTATAAGTAACCTGTATAATACTAACTCACAATTGTAGAGTTTGAGGTATCCAATTTCAGTGTTCTTATCCATGATTAGTTTCTTGACCTTGTCTTGAAGAAGCTATTGATGCTTTTGCTTAGTTTTTAGATTTATTTTTGTAGCTGATGATGGAGTATTTTTAATTTATTCAGCCCTGTTGAAGATAGCAAAAGTCTTGTATTTGTCACTTATTTTAATAACGATGTCTGTTTTTTTTTCTTTTTTTAGTTTCCTTTTTTAGTTTATTGTAGGGTGTCTGTTTTTATGGCCTCAAATTTGAGCAAAGTTCGTAGGCTGGGGAGAAAGAGCGTAAATGATATCAGGACAGATATCAAGAACACTGAAATAGATGTTTTACCAATGTGTACAACATTGAACATGATTAGGTTTAAGGTTACGTTTTTTGGTTAGTGCTAGGATTAGAGTTAGGAGATAGATTACTGTTTAGGATTAATATTAGGGTTAGGTGTCCGTGCTAGTGTAAGGTTTAGTGTTACGGTTACTGTTAGGGTTACTGTAGTGTTAGGTTTAGGAAGGGTTCGGCTTGCTCGAACAAAAAAGCTACATAAAAAAGCTTCGTTTCAGATTCGCTGAAATGCTTTTGTATTATTGGAATGCCTACAGGAATAGTTATTTGGTTAGGCAGAACAATAATTGGACATTTAGCACAAAACTCGAAACATTGCGTCTGAAGAAAAAAAGCACAGTGCATGATCTAAACATTACCTAGAAAAAGGTTTAAGATTAATAAGATTATGGTAATAGAAAGGACTTTTCAAACGTCTTACCTAAACTCGGTCAACATTTCTTATATGAATTCAAAATTTCTATTCGTAATCGGACAGCATGGAATCTGAAATATATGTAACGAATCCTCACAAAAGAATCCTCATTAACATCAGTCGAGAAATGAAGAATCCTTATTGAATGCTGCAGAAAATATTCCTTAGAAGTGACCGGTGCCAAAAGGAACTAAAAAATATCAGTTGAAGGTGGTGAATACTTACGCATTCTCAGGTTTTATTAAGTCAATGTTTTTACAATAAAATAAACGATGTTGGGAGAATTTAAGATATTTCGATAAGTTTCGAGTAAATTTCAACTTAACTTTTTATTATAAACATTTGCAATAACTTTTGTGGGAGGTAAGATTTTATTATGCAAATTGAGGGTTTGTCATTGTAAATAAGTATATGTATAAAAGTATAGTTACTAATATTTATTTTCTTAATTTCAAATATTTTCATAGATAGCCATAAGTAAAATCTCAAAAGAAAAACAAGATATTCTAAATTTATTAAGTAATATAAGCAACATTAGTAATTCCGGAAAAAATTAAGAGTTCATAGAATAAGAAAAGAAAAACCTACTTTAAGAATTTTTCAAAGAAAGATTTGAGAATAAAAGGAGTGCAATGGCCAGCAAGAATATGTTGAAAGAAGCTGGTGCTGCAAATGTAGACAAAGAAAAAAGATACTATATATATATATATATATATATATATATATATATATATATATATATATATATATATATATATATATATATATATGGGTAAAGACATGAAAACAACGAAACTATCATCGTTAAGTAAATATCGAAAAGAGAAATGTCTAAGAAAAGCTATATTGAATATACACGACACGACTTAGAAGGCAACAAGGAGCACGTCATTTGGGGAGAGGGGCTAGTATTACACACAATAAAGTTATAGATTGCCAAATTTATGGTGTGAAGATAAAATTAAAAAAAATTAAAATCATGTACATGGCATTTTTGAGTTGTACAGATCGCAACCAAAACGCTTCAAGTTAAATAAGCATAAAAGAGAA
Source organism: Acanthosepion lycidas (assembly GCA_963932145.1). Lineage (NCBI taxonomy): Eukaryota > Metazoa > Mollusca > Cephalopoda > Sepiida > Sepiidae > Acanthosepion > Acanthosepion lycidas. Next base: position 34,970,007 of record OZ010604.1, on the reverse strand, counting down.
TGGCCTTTCAGATTATGTAAAGCTGACTATTGCTCATTTTGCAAAAAAATTTCAAAGTCAACAAAATGTTTTTCACTTGATTAATATCTGGAAAGGCTTTACCTTTCCAGATATTAATCCAGTTGAAAACAATTGAAGACATATGAAAAGGAAAACTATTTAAGTAAAGGTCCATGAGGAGAACTAAAATGACTATTTAAAATATTAAATTCGAATTAGGAAAATCAATAGAATCAATAAAGGAAAGACTGATTATGGCTACAGAATGTCACGAAGTACATTAACATGTAAAAGAAAATAATTTAGTTACTTGTATGGAATATCGTGTTAATCAAATTACGATTTATTTATAAAATTTCGTTTTGTACTATAAACAGAAGATTAAGATGATGTGTTTCATATATAAATATATCCTGAAAATTTTACTAACATTGATTAATACTAATTATATTGTAAAAATATAACTTTCATAATAAAATCTCTAATTGTGTATGAAATAGGTATTTATCATTCTGAAACTAAAATAAATTCAAATAATTCTACGTTATTTCATATCAATTCTAGTATTAAACTTAACGTTGTATCGATGAATGTCAAATCAAATTCGAAATTATTAGTAAAAAAAAGTAGGAAAAATGATATTTGGGTCAAATATTCTTGCGTTGGTATTTACAACCAGACAAACACACACAGATAGATATTACTGAGTGGGTAAGTGTTTGAGCGTTTACTTGTATATGCAAGTAAATATATGTGTGAATCCACAAGTTTGTGTGTTTATACATATGTAAGCTTAGTACCCTGTCGGAATTTCGAATCAAAGCTGGATTCACTTTTGATCTTTTATACATGTTTTCTTTAACGTTATTGCATGTGTTCATCTGAATGATAAATCGAATACAAATAAAATCAATAAAATGTCAGATTTTAACACAATGTCTATGATACATTTTTTTATCAGTTTGTTTCTGCCAATAAACTAGTGCCATCACAACATTCATCATTTCCCTCCTTTTATTGTCCCCAATATTGTGTTGATATCTGATTTCTTCTGAGTTGGTAGCAACAGGCGTAAAAATAACGTGACTCAAGTGAATGTGAATTTCATATAGTAAAAAAAAAATAGATTAAAGAGAACAAGACTGTGAATTTAGTAAATAAGATGAAAAGGAAACAATTTATCAATGCCAGTTTTAAATATTTACATGTATCACCGTGACTATCAGTTTCTTCCTTTCTTTACTTATCAGTTGAAGAGAATATGTTTCTAAGTCAATAAAAACTTTATTCATGAAACATGATTTTCATAAATCTTATTTTTAAAATCAAGACAACCTCCGCTAATTATTTTTAATTGCTATTTAAATAGCCGATTATTGGTAAGTAACGAGTTCAGTAAACGAAAATCTAAGCCCATGTGACTACTAATGAAAAAAAAAAACAATTAGGAAAAGAATTATTTTCACAACGCTTTCTTTGAAGTTTTCAACTAAAGATACATCGAGATTGACAATGTATATTTGCGTTGCTTTTAAGGCCATGAAAAGAGGAAGGAAATGAATATATATCAACTTACAACGTGACATTTCATGCTTTCATTATGTATAGATAGGGGAAAAATTCAATTGTAGACATTGAGACTCAAAGAGAAAACTAAAGATCGTAGGAATGACCGCTTTGTGGATTAAATCCAAGCCAAAGAAAGAATCAGAAAAAAAATCAGAAAGAATCGGATATTAGTTCACTAAATTGAAAAATGATTTATTTACGATTTAATTACCCTCATATTTTATCCCAAATGCCAGTAAGTAGCAAAATATCAGAAATTTAAAAATGATTAGACATTCAAACTATTATCATTTATTTTTAGAATTCTAGTTTTACATGGCATCACTTTACATGACTGCTTAGGCTCCATAGTCTAAATAGTAGTCTTATGGACATTCTTTTATTTCTGTGAACATTATATTTACAGTTTATACTGTTACTATTAAATATAAAATCCTATTTTCCTCTATAAAGAAATGATCATTACATTGTTTTTTTTCCTTTTACACTTTCAAATGTATTGAGCATAATCGACTAATGGAATAGTTTCTGCAAACTTCAAGTGATGGCAGTGGAATTTTGTTTTATTAAATATATTTAGAGAATTTTATAAAGTTTACTGTCATGGTTCAGAAACAAATAATAATCAAGAAAGATTTTGAGAATAAAAATTCAAAAAAATCCATGTTATATTTGGATTAAAAAATCTCGGTGTCTTAGTTAATATTTGACGACACCTAAGCTATTTAATCGAAAAATTACACTAAATATTTTTGAAGAAAATATCTTTAAAATATATTAAAATCTAAATTATGTTTAAAATTAAACATTTTTAACGAAGTAAAAAGGAAACTAAACTGCCTTAACTGCATACAATGTTATTAAAAGAATTCCTTGTCATTATCGAAGAAAATACAAAGTTCCAAACCTCTCCTACAAATTAAAATTATAATTTCACTTCCAAAGCTAACATTCTTATTTTTCCTTTCATGAGTTAGCACTCGTGGATTTTTTTCCGAATCTGCTTTTTTGATTAGATTTTTTGATTCTTCAAATATGTCAAGTAGAATACAATTTTAAAATGAACCTTTTTTTAACGACTGTTAGATTTTTTGTATGGGAAATCAGAAAATAAATAAAACTTTAATTGCTGCCTTTGTATACTCTTCCCTATAACTTAAATTCATAATAATTAAATGGACCATATTGAATGAAATTAAATATTTTGACAGACAAAAAATAAATGCAATTAAAATCAAAAGTATCATTTCAATACTTTTTAATTTGTCTTATACATTTAATGTAATTTAAGAAAACATTAATTCTATGAAGTTTAGAAGCGTATAGAATAAAAAATAAGGTAATGGTTGTGTAAGGTTACAGAATTTATTTTTAAACTATTACCAATTTCTTGATTATTGCACTGTTCGTGTTCTGTATTTCTCTATTTTGTTTTAATTATTTAATACGTACGATTTTAAGTCAGGGATGAAATTACATAATTTGCTTTTCACCTATGACAGTCTACCTTGAGTTAATAAACGTTATTTTCAATATAAATTATGCATAAAGTAAACATTACTTTTAAAAATCTAGTTAATTCTTAAATTTACTAATTGACTTTAAAACATCTCTAGAACAAGTATTGGATTTTTAAGAGATTTTCAAGTTTTACATTTTTCTTCGATGAGTGAGCGTGCCAATGTTTAAAAAGTGAAACTATATTTAGTTATTTTAATACCGATTAACTTTAGGCTAAAACCAAAATTCGACTTCAAGACTAGGTATCGCCACCGATTTTCTCAAAGAATCAAGTAAAAATATGAACACACTGCCTAATTTAAATATGTTCTTCAAAGTTAAATTTTGGTTTTACAGTGTAACCCGGATATAAGAGAGTTGTCGGGACCGGAGATGAAGTCTCTTATATCCGGGTTTGGTCTATTTTATATACATTAACACAGGCTCTAATTTGGGACCAGAGAAAATCTCTCTTATATCCGAGTTTCTCTTATATCCGGGTCTCTTATATCCGGGTTACACTGTATTTGAAAGATAATAGCTTTAGACTAATGTGTATTAAAAGAATAATTTGCTTCCGTATGGAATTAAAGATTTTAGGGATTTTTAAATCATCGTCACGTTGTTACTCATCGAGCCGCTATTCTAAACAAATTCAAAAGTCTTTAAAATCCAAATCATTTAGTAAGTTTAAAGATTAAGTGGATTTTGTAAATGTAATGATTACTTATTAAAACCAAATGAAAATATCGTTTATTTGCACACAGTAGCTTGTGAGTGCACAAGCTAAATAGTAATACATCCAACTGAAACGGAGCAAAAAGTAAAAACATTCAACAGCATTGAAATAATAAAGTGGTATTTATGCTTAAAAATAAACTTATATAATCAATAGTTTATTATAATTTTTATTCCATACGCTTTTATCAAACGTATAATGAATACATTTTTTTAATTAAGGTAATTCAGTTTAATTCATTGCATTAATTCTTACATATTTCATGCCATAAAACATAATTGCATCAAAGGTGATTCTATAATCATTCTGAATTTAAGGAAATATATTTGTTTTTAACATCAATAATATTGATTATGATGATTGTAAGCGCTTCCGGTCCTACTAAAATTGCTTAGACAAGCAGATCAAATGGAAGTTTGAATAAATATAGTTGTTGAGTTAACAACATCTCGTGTTGTCTGTGTTTCAGCTGACAGTCTTATAATTTATGTTTCCACTCTAAGCCCAGTAGAACAGGGTGTCAAAGTGGAATTTGTTCTCAAAAAGAAAATATTATTTACTAGTAGAAGAACAGGACCCAATTCAGAAAAAAATTATCGTAGTATCGTATGCAAAATAGATAGACAATTATATATAGAGAACAACTGGTTAACATAGGCACTACGCTTAGCAAATTCTTAAGGTGTGCCCGGGCAAGAAGGTGCAGCCTCCACCCCCTCCAGCTACAAAAACAACAACAGCAACAACAACGGCAGAGGTAGCAGCTTCGGAGGCAGTAAAATCGCCAGAAAGGGCTCCCGACGGGGAGTGGGTGAAGGTGAAGGGGAAAAAGACGGTACCTTCTCCCCTGAAGCAGCTACCCAAACAGCAGGAGAGGAGCAGCCCCAAGAAGCAGCCGGAAAAGCAGCAACCCACCCAGAAGGCGGAACACAGCACAAAAGCTACTAAGCAACCCAATCCAGAGGCGGAGATGGAGGTGGTCGAGGAAATGCCCCCACCTCGGCCTTCCTCATCAAAGAGAGGGAGGGAAGACGAGGGGGAGAAGGATTTCCCTACTAAAAAAGAGAAAGTGTAAGGGCGGAGCAGGAGAAACAAAGATGCAACCCTCTCAAGATCACCGTCTCGTACTGCTACACCCGAAGAACCAAAGTCCCGCTCCAGGAGCGCAGCGGCCTCATCGGCCAGGTGGCGGCCCCCCTCACTTTGTACACCCCCCCAACCCTCTGCCCAGCCCTCTACTCAACCACCTTCTACTACTCCCCCGCCCTCAGACTCAACCACACCCCACCCTTCCAGGAAAAAGAAGGTGAGAAAACACTTCGACAAAGTGGAAGACATTTGCCGAGTGGACAGGAAGGAGGCAGAGAGGGACCTTTCCACGCAGAGAAGGACACTCTTGGGCTCTCTGTTTAAAGTGACTTCTGTTGACGGGAAGTCGACGGAAGATCCTAGGAACTTCCCCCGAGCGCCGGGAGTGATTACCTGCATTAGAGATACAGGGAAGCATCTAAAGGTTTGGTCCCACTTACAAGAGGCCAATGATGCTTTCCCTGAAATCAATATGGCACAAACTGGTCCAGAAAATTTGAAAAAACTGTTCAACTACTGTGCAGGGAGGGTCCCCGTGTGTATCCATCCCTCTCTTTACAGGGCTTTAAAACTCACCTACCCAATGGACGTTGGCGGGATTGTCTCAGACGGACGGATGACGTCAGAGATGGGCACAGTGAGCCTGGGACAATCCGTCGGGGTCCTTTCACCCTCAGATTTCCACCCCGTATGTGAGTAGGTTTTTTTTGCACTAATTCTTTTTCCTTTTTGCAGGCCTAGAAGATGGCAATGAAGATAGCGACGTTGAATGTGAGGGGCTTGAGGGATCGGGGTAAGGCTGCCCGCCTGCTCCGGGACCTTCTGTCCCTGGATGTGGATGTCGCCGCGATAGAAGAGACCCACTTTGTTTGCAGTTCCGATGCGTGTGTGCTGGAGGATGACTTTGTCGTCTATTCAGAATACGGGGACCGTTCTGCCAGAGGAGTTTCTTCGCTTGTCAGTCGTACTCTGGATGCGAAGGTGGACCCTGTGCATACCGATGCCGAGGGCCGGTTGATCGTGGCCGATATTGCCGTGAAAAGTGGTTCGTTTCGGGTTGTTGCGGTTTATGCGCCAAACGACTGGGGGGAGCGGGTCTCGTTTTTTCGGGCGGTTGTGGCCGTTCCTGGTGGATTCAACGCGCCTAGTTTTAATGGGGGACTGGAATGCCATCCTGGACTCCAAGTTAGACAGAGGGCGGGGAGCTAGCGGGAGAAGGGGCGATCGCAGCCTGGTTGATCTGATCGTCGATTATGGTCTCGTCGATAGATACCGGGTCGATCATCCCGGGGGGAAAATGTGGACGTGGGCTCTTGATTGGCCTTCTGACAGGGTAGTTAGCTACCTTGACAGAATGTTAGTTAGAAGAGCCGACATAGATCTACTAGATTGCCCTACGTTCCACTGGGTAGGCTATTCGGATCACAAACTCGTTTGTGCCCGGGTGGCGTTAGACAATAGGCCTAGAATGGCTGGGTACTGGAAGTTCAATCTGTCCTTACAGGACAGGGGGGACTTCCGGGAACAGCTAATTAGACTAGTGCAGCGGGAGCTAGTGGGGGCGGTTATCGGGAATAGGTGGTGGGAACGCCTTAAATGTAGGATTAGGTCCTTCACCACTGATTTCAGCAAACGGCTCGCTCTAGATAGAGCTGATAAGGTGAAGACACTTAAATCTAGTCATTCCCGAGTGGTGGCTGGGGGGGAGGATCCCCTAGAGATAGCCTTAGCTAAGGAGGCCCTGGATCGTTCGAACAGCGAGCGGTACATGGGCCAGGTAATTAGACATAAGTTAAGCAAGATGTCTTCCGAAGCTGTGAATTTGGGCGCAGATCTGCGCAGGGAAGAGGTCCGTCGAGGTGGCGATCGTTACATTCGTGAGGTCATATCCCCGGAGGGGCGTACTCTTCGGGCGACTGATGACATGTGCGAGGTGTTTCGGCGCCATTTCGAGAGCCGGTTTACCAAGGAGCCTGGTCTCCGTGAGGAGGAGTTTCGCAGCTATTTGGCTGACTTTCCTCGGCTTTCGCCGACTGAAGCGGCTAGCTGCGAGGGAGAGATCACGGAGGGCGAAGTCTACGCGGTATTGAAGAAGGTCGGTAGAGGTAAGTCGCCCGGTCTGGATGGTTTGCCCTATGAAATGTACTTGAGGCTGTCGCACATCTTTGTTCCGATTTTGACTGCAGTGTTCAACAACTGGTTTCGGTCGGGGTCCATCCCCAACCGGGTCACCAGGGGCGTGATCACCTTGTTGAAAAAGGGCAAAGGTGGTGGGGGGAAGCTAGATGATTACAGGCCCATAACTCTGCTAAACACAGAGTTAAAGATTATGGCCAAGATCCTGCAGGAGCGTTTGCAGTCAGTTGCCGAGTCTCTGTTGGGACCTGAGCAGACTTGTTCTGTGAGGGGCCGAACAATTCAGAGCAACCTGCATCTGATCCGCACGATCATAGAGAGTGTAAAAGACGACGAAGAAGCCGCGCTGATCAATTTGGATCAGTCAAAGGCATTTGATAGGGTCGACCATCGCTACCTTGCTACTGTCCTGCAGGCCGCTGGATTCGCACCCAACTTCTGCCGCTGGATTAGCCTCCTGTATCGCTTCCCCAGTGCTGTGGTACAGGTGAACGGAAGGTTGTCGGACGCGTTCGTGCTGTCTAGGTCGGTTCGTCAGGGTTGTCCGCTGTCGCCTCTCCTTTATGCTTTGGCGTTGGAGCCTCGCCTTCGCCGGCTGAAGGACGAGACCGGCAGTCCGGCCCTACGTGGAATCGCCGTTCCTGGAGGGGCTCGAGCCAGGGTTTCCGCGTACGCCGATGATGTATCCGCTTTCGTGTCGTCCCTCAGCGACATTGAGGCGGTGCAGAAGGCGCTTGATTGGTACGAGAAGGTGACAGGGGCCAAGATAAACCGCGACAAGTCGTCCGGCTTGCGGTTAGGTGCCTGGAAGGGGGTCGCTCTTCCGGGCCGCTTCAGTTGGACGGACGGTCCTGTCTGCATTCTTGGAGTGTGGTTTGGGCCCGACCTCCAGCTGGAGAAGAATTGGTCTGAAGTACGAGCAAAGGTCGTTTCTGCCGGCCAGACTTGGAATCGACGGCGGTTGTCCGTGAAGGGCAGGGCGGAGGTGTGTGCTACATACATTTTCCCCCTGATTCTTTATCGATTGTCCGTACTTCCTCTCTGTGGGACCCATTGGAAGGCGCTCGAGAAATCGCTATCCTCCATTTTATGGAGGGGACGCGTGAACAGGATCGACAGATGAGTCTGCACTAAACGTCCGTGTCATGGGGGGCTTGGAATGCCGCACCTGTTGAGTCACATCCGTGCTTCTAGGTTGGCTTTCCTACGCCGCGCATTGACTGGAAGAGATCCGATTCCGGAGGGGATTGTTAGGGACGCCTTCCCTAGCCTTACCATCAGTCCCCCCATCTTGAGGGGTGAGTGCCGTCGTAAACCCCGGGACGAGTCGGTTTTCCTTCGCGAGTGTCGGTCGGCCTTGAGGGCCATTCCCCGGTCCAGTGACCTTTCACGGCCTAGGAAGGTCTTCTATCGTGGTTTAGTGGAGGGGCCCGCGAGGGATTCCCTACGAGATACGCTCGACTTGTCGGACGAGGAGTATCGCTCCTACTGGTCTTGGGCGCCAGCGGCGGATTACCTCAGTTTTCACTTACCTGGCGATTGGCTCGGAATCGGCTGCCTCTCAACGACAAGGCTTTCATATGGGGTTTGGCGGATTTGCCAGACTGTGAACGGTGTGGTCTTGGTTTAGAAGAAACGGCTGCGCACGCCTTCTTCCATTGCCCCCGGGTCCGCCCCTTATGGGACTGTGTTAGCGAGCTGACGGCTCGTCTCGCTCCCGAACAGTTTGTGTCCATGGATCGCGCATACGCGTGTGACAATGTGTCGCCCCCGTATTCCGGGGTGAAACGAATGGTGTTTCTGGCGCTGCTGGCCACGGCTCGAATGGTGATTTGGACGACACGAAAGGAGGAAGTCTTGCGAGGCAACCGTCTTTCTCATCATCATCTAATCCAATTCTTTGAGCATCAGCTCGGGATGAAGATTAGATCTGATAGAAAACGATTGCATTCGACAGTCTTTAGCGAAAGGTGGGTAAAAGAGGCGAGCTTGCTTCGTGTGAACGGGGCTAGCCTTGATTTTCTCTTCTAGGTCAACCTATGGCACATCGGGGTGGCTTCCTGTGGAACCCTCCCCTTGGTTAGGTTAGACAAGCTTCAGTGTACCTAGTTAATGTGAGTAAGTGTTGTTCCTGGCCTGTTACCCGGCTGTTCTTTGGTTATGATCCGAGTCGAGATTCCCAACCTCCCCAGTTTGTTGGCCTCCTTTTTATCTCGACTGGGTCAGCTTTACATTTTCCCTTTCCCGTATAATGTTTTATCCTTTTCCCACTCCCTTAGCGAGAGAGCTTCTTGATTCTGTCCGCTGGGCAGAATACAGCAGCCTCTCTTTTTTGCGGGTTGGACGGGACCTACTAACATCAATTATATTTAGTTTGCATTTTGTGTTAATTTTATTTAGTATTGGGTTCATCTCCTTTCCCCCCTCATTCTATCATTATTAGAATTTTTAAATTACATATATATCATTATATTTTTATGGTGTGGGGCGCGTTTTGTGTAGGTCCCCCTTGTGAGTATGCGGTATTATGGTGGGAGGAGGATTGATTGGTGATGGGCGAGTTCTTTTGGTGAATGTGTAAATTGTAATGTACGAATGGGTCGTGAATCTGATTAGCTAGGTATAGGATAGTTAGTTTGGACCAGCCTTTACCCCTCCCCTTCATCGGCCACGTGCCACAATTTTGTATTTTACAAAATAAATCTCCTTAGCAAATTCATTTGCTAAACGTAGCGCAGAGAACCGTGCTACAACACACAGAAATCATACCAAACATAACAATGGCGTCGCCGATAGACTCGTTAAATTCGCCGGACGACCGAGAACACATAGAAACATGGATAAGATTTGTATTTGCAAGAGTGAAAAAATTAAGAGACACAAAGACCGACAGAAGAGAGAAACGAGATAACGGATTTATTTCTTGCTTCAAGTGAATTAGAAGAAATGAAATTTGAAGAAATTATAAAAATAATAAAGAATATAAGACCAAAGAAAAGATTGGCCATTACTGAAAAATCCATTTCTTTTAGAGACAAGACAAGCACCGAATGAGTTCATTATACAATACTTATATAGAACGTCCCAAGTATTGTGAATTTGAAAAGTTGGAATCTCGGGAAATGACTATAGAAGACAAATTAATCCTTCTCAGAATAATTGAAGGCTTTCAAGACCAAAACCACAAACGAAACTACTGGAATGTCTACAGAGTAGTAGTATGAGTTTAGAAGTTGTCGTTGTGTTTTTACAACAATTGGAGTTGATTAGTGAATTTAATCAACTAAAAGAAGACTTCGAAACGTACAGGACGAGTATGACGAAATCCATAATATAGATATTGTGCAAATAATCATAAGGTAGACAAGTACAAATGTCCAGCTCTAGGAAAAATATGTTCAAATTTCAAAAAAGAGAATTTTTCAGAACATATACGTAAAGAAAACAGAAAGACTACAAAAGATACAAACTCCCCCACCTCCGAAGAAGCTGAAATATTTATGAATACAGAAAAAGAAGCAGAGAAAAAGTAAGGGTAAATGGCCAAGTATTTAATATGCAAGTTAATATACGCAGTGAAGTCCCGTTGATACCAAAAAAATTCTGGATAAAATTAGGACAAAAAAAAAAGCAACATCCAATTAAAACAATTTGATGGAATGAGTATAAATATAAGTGGATTACAAGGCAATTTTGAAACCGACAAGCGTTTCGAAGTAATTCCAATTGCAGTTGTAGAATGCGAAAAAGATCGGATTAATAGGAATTGATGTATTAAAAGTAGATACAGCAAGACTACTCAATTCCATGGAAGCAGAAAATGAAATGGGATTATTGAAAGGCTATTCGACTAAAAGAAAATTATCATCCAAAATATATAGTCAAGAAAAGTTCCAATTCATCTCTTATCTTTGGTAGTAGCCAAATTAAACAAGGTGATACAACAAGGCATATTAGACAGAATAACTCAAGGTGGTAGCAATTGGGCGTCACCGATAGTAGCGATAAAGAAACCTGATGGAGATTTAAGGATTTGAGGTGATTACAAGATAGGGGATAAATCATCATATATGTTCAGACTCTTTCCTTTGCCAAATATCGAAACTGCGAGCCACGAGTTAGCAAAAATGGAACACAATGCAAAAATTGATCTCGAGGCAGCATACAACCAAATAGAAATTGACGAGAAATTCAAGGAAGTCACCACCATAAACACCTCTATAGGTTTACTAAGATGAACTCGTTTACTGTTTGGGGTAATGACTTCGAGTCATATTTTTTAAAAAACAATTGAAAGTCTTATTAGGAAAATAAATATAATATACCAGGATGATACATGTACAGGGGCAAGAACTAAAGAATTAAAATATAAAACAGTAAATTTTAGTGAGATTAAAAAAGTCAGACATGACTGTAAACAAAGACAAATGTAATTTTGACTGTAAGAAGATATCATATTTAGGATATCAAATATCAAAAGGCGGCATATCACCCGACGATAGAGTAACAAAGAAAATAACAGAAATAGCTGCTCCAACAAATAAAAAAGAATTGGAATACTTTTGGGGGCTAATAAAACTTTTATAGTAAATACATACCAAGATACAGCGACATAATAGAGCCATTTGCAAAATTACGCAAAAAAAAAAAACAAAAAAAAAAACAACAAAAAACAATGAACTTAACTGGACAGAAAAGCAAACTATCGCTTTTGAAAAAAATACAGTGTAACAAACTAATAAGTTTTTGATCCCAAAAATAATAACGTTAACGACAGGCGCGAGTGAAAAGTCGATTACTGCTATTCTATCACAAGAATAACAGCTAAGCATGTGCATATCAAGAAGTTTAATGTCAGCAGAAACTAACTACTCGAATATTGAAAAGAAGCACTAGCGATTGTATGGAGCAAGGAAAAGGCACGAAACATTTGATAGGAAAAATTATTTTTTGAAATCAGACCACAAACCATTGGAATTCATATTTAACCTGAGAAAAGAATTGCCAAAAGTCACATCGTCAACGATTTTAAGATGGGCGATAAAGATCATGGCATTCAATTTTGACATTTTGAACGCTATCCCTCACATAGATACTTTATCAAGGTTACAGTTCAAGAATGAAACAAGAAAAACAGGAAAATGTTGAAGATAAAATAATACACTGGGTAGAAACGGATGTTATTCCTCTAAATAGATTCAAAATAGAAACAAAGCAAAACCCAATATTAAGTAGAATAGTAGCGAGAATAAAATAAAATAATATATGGAGAAATTTGTTCTATGGCAGTGCGACCCTTTAAAGAAACGAAACACAAACTGACCATAAAAAGTGGCATAATATGCAATGGTGAAATAATAGTAGCTCCACAAATACTGAGAAGGGACTTGGTAATAGGAGTGCATGATGACGTGCATTGTGGCATAACAGCAACACAAAGAAGGCTAAAATTACAAGCCTGGTGGCCAGGATATTCAAAAGACGTACAGGAATACATTGAGAGATGCCCAAAATGTGCGAAAATCAAAAAAAGAAAAAAACTTCAAACAAACAAAAATTCATTCATGGCCCAAGGAAGCAGAGTCATGGGTTAAAGTCCGCATCGATCACGCACATATCAAAGATAAGGGATTTCTCTTAGTATTAGTGGGCTCATATTCATAAATATTCAAAATTCGTAAATTTTTCTTTTTTCAGTTTTAAAGAAATTTCAGTAATAAAATTATGCAATATCAAGTATGAACATACGGAAAATTCGTCCCGCATCTTGTCAAAAATAATTCAATGAAAATCATTTGTTTTAGCATTCATACATGCGTAATTTAATAAAATGTTAATTTCTTTCAGATTGGACAACAAAATCTATACTTAATACTTACTTCAAAATAAATAAATAAATTTTTCAGCGTGATTTTTAAATTCATTCTGTCGAGTTTATTAAATAAAGACATGTCTGAAAAATCAAAAAAAAGTTATGCCATTTATAGGAAATCATGCAATTTCCCGTCATGAAAAGTTCGAAAAAAATCGGTTCATTTTTGGCGCAATTCTTAATATTAATATTCTTAAAACGCCTATTTTGCACATTTTCTAAAATGTCGTCTAAATCCAGACAAACTAAAAATTGCAAAAACGGAATTCCAAAACATGCTAGACTTTGGGATCATTCGTCCGTCCAACAGCCTATGGTTATCCCCTCTTGATATGGTTCCTAAAAAGACAAATAATGACTTACGACCTTGTAGAGACTACAGAACGCTGAATGTTGCGATTATACATGACAGGTACCCTATTTCATCAATGTCATGATTTTTCTTATCCGGAGTGCCAATATTTTCTCGACTCGACTTAGTTCGAGCATATCATCAAATTCCCATCGCTGAAGAATACAAGCCGAAGACAGCTATCTGCAACCCGTTCGTACTTTTCGAATTCACTGTTCTTTCGTTTGGCATACGAAATTCGACACAGGACATTAAAAGATTCATAGACTAAGTCCTTCATGTTTTTCCGTTTATCTTTGACGACATACTGATAGCAAGGAGCTCATGCATTGTCGATGTACCCTCAATCGAATTTTTAGAACATCTAATTAATGAAACAGGCATCAATCCTCTGCCATCTGAAATAGAGGCCATCAAAATTTTCACTGTTCCTACTTCAAAAAAACAATTCAGAAGATTCGTCTGTATCATCAATTATTACAGACGTTTTGTCCCAAAGTATTCAAACATAGTGACGGAATTAACAAATATCCTCAAGTCGAAGTACAAAGACATAAAATGTAATGAAAAAGTTATAGAAGCTTTCAGCACTGCTAAATAATCAATTGTAAATGACACAAAATTAGTGCATTAGCAGTGACAACTCTTCAAAACTGATATCGTCAACAGGTGCATCTGATTCTGCCATTGGTGCTGTATTACAGCAATCGATAAAAGGTGATGTCACACCTATTTCCTTTTTCTCCTTGAAACTAAAAGATACTGAAAAGAGATATAATACTTTTAGAAGCGAACTTTTGGCTATTTATCTATCAGACATTTTCGTCATTTTTTAGACGGTCGAGAGTTCATCATCTTTACAAATCACAAACCTCTGACTTTCTCATTTAATACGAAAAGTAACAAATATTAACCCAGAGAAATTCGTCATTTGGATTATATCTCCCAATTTTCCGCAGATATTCGTTACGTTTCCGGAAACAACATAGTTGCCGATGCACTTTCGCCTGTATCAAATATGCACATCGAGGAACCCCTAAATTCCGATTAACAATTAGAGGAACAAATAAAGGACGCTTCAATGAAACAAATCTCTGAGTATACTTCAGTAAGTTTAACAGAATATCCTATTCCATTTAGTGACAAGAAAATATTCTGTGACAATTCCAAAAATTATCCTCGTCCTTATGTACTTCCTTCATGCAGAAAAAAAAGAATCTTCAATCATTTTCACAACATCTCGCATCCTGACAAACGAACTTCACAAAAACTAATTTCTGACAGATTCTTCAATGAACACTGATATTCGCACTTGAACTCAATATTCAAAAACCTAAAGTCCACAGGCATACAAAAAGCAATAATAGTGTATTTTCAACTCCCGATGTTCGTTTCTCACATGTACACGTTGATATTGTAGGGAGTTACCGACATCCAGTGAGCACTCATATATCTTGACCATGATCAACAGATTCACTCGCTGGACTTTGGCTGGGTCTTGAACTTTGGTATTTCCTAATACGATCAGAACAGACAGAGGCCAACAATTTCAATCAACTCTCTCAAGAGCTAATGCAGACCTTGGGAACTACTCACATAAAAACTATCCTACCATCCTTGCGCTAATGGCTTGGTGGAAAGATTCCACCGTCAATTAAAACTGCACTTGCTGCTCAACCTGACCCAACCAAATGGAGTGATATTTGTCGATAGTTCTTCTTTGACCCCGGTCAATGATTAAAGAAATTTATAGACTAAATCCGCTGAAAAAAGTTTCATAGTTACATATTAATCAATACTAAATCTTCAGAAGACTGTGTATTTACTTATTTCACCAGAGAAAAAACTAAATGTAACGAAATTGTCACATATTTACAAATCTACTGAAAAAGGTGCATATTTATATATTTTTCAATAAAAATTCTAAATCTGCTGAAGAATGTGCATTTTGAGATATTTCGTATCTCTAAATGTATAGAAAACGTTGCATATTTACACATTTCTCAATAGAAAGGCTAAATATAATGAAAATGTTGCATAATTAAATTTTTTCAATAAAATGTTTGAATTTGCCGAAAATGTTAGATATTCATATATTTCCCAAGAGAAAAGATTAAATCTGCTGAATAACTTACTTTATTCACACATTTCTCAACAACAAATACAAGATGTAGTGAAACAAATTTCAAAATTTACATATTTCTCAATTGAAAAAACATAAATGTGCTTAAACATTTGCACATTTACATATTCCTTGATAAAATGTCAGAATATACTGAAGAATACGCATTTTTAAATATTACACAAGAGGAAAAGCTAAGTGTATTGAAAATTTACTTATTTACAAATTTCTCAATAGAAAGACAAAATCTGAAAAAGTTGCATATTGACCTATTTTGCAATAAAAAAAAAGACTGAATCTTTTGAAGAATGTGAATTTTTACTTATTTCGCTGGAGCAAAGACTAAATGTATTGAAAATGTTGAATATTTACATATTTTTCAATAGAAAAGCTGAATTTGCCTAAAACTTCATATTTACATACTTCCCAATAACAAAGGCTAAATCTTCTGAAGAATAGGCATTTTTATTATTTCTCAAGAACAAAGAGGAAATGTATTGAAAACGTTGTATATTTACACATATCTCAATAGAAAGATTATATCTGCTGAAAAAGGTGCCTATTTGTAAATTGCTCTATAAAAAAGTCCAAGTTTGCTAAAAAAGTTGTATATTATGTAAATATACAACATTTTTAGCAAAGTTGGACTTTTTCTCAATAAAAGAACTGAATCTTCTGTAGAATGTGCATTCTTATATTATTCTCAATAAAAAGATTAAATCAGATGAAGAATTTCCCTATTCTCATATTTCTAAAAGGAAAATGCTAAATGTAAAGAAAAAATTGCATATTTACTTAATTCTCCTTAGAAAGATAAAAAAGAAGTTTCATATTTACATATTTATTAATAAAAAAGCCTAAATCTTCTGAAGAATGTGCATTTTTACATATTTCTCAATAGAAAAGAATAAATCTGCTGAAAATTTGAATATTCACATATTTTTCAATAAAAAGTCTGCTGAAACACATGTATATATTTCTAAATAGAAAAAGGACTAAATCTGCTGAAAAAAGTTACCTATTTACATACTTCTCAATTAAAAAGACTAAATCAGCTGAAGATATATATATTTTAAAACAAAGGTTACAGAATTAATGATATAGTTGAAAACTATGGTTAATGCTGGGGAAATCTCATCTATTGGTATATTTCAAAGCTATGGCTAGAGCTAGGGTTACCTATTAGTTATCTTTCAAACCTAGAATTAAAGCTAGAGTTATCTATTGGGTAGATTTCAAAAACTAGAGTTAGAGTGAGTTATTAGCTATATTTTAATCCTAGGATTAAAACTAGGATTTGCATATTCTAAACCCGTATAGTATTATCTCTTCCGCATAATTCAAAGCTAGAGTAAGAGTTATATTTAGCTATTAGGTAAGTTACAAAAATCTAGGGTTAGAACTAAGGTTAGCCATTATATATGTTACAAAATTAGGATTAAAGATAGGGTTAACTATTAGGTAAGTTACAAAATTAATGTTACAGCTACGGTTAGCTAATAGGTATTTTATAAAACTAAGGTTACAGCTGGGGTTAACTAATAGGTATATTACAAAAATAGGGCTACAGCTAGGGTTAGCTATTCAGTATATTTCAAAACTAGGATTAGAGGTAGGGTTACCTAATGTTTATATGCCAAAACTACGATTAGATCCAGGGTTAGGTATTAGCTATGTTTAAA
Organism: Acanthosepion lycidas; assembly: GCA_963932145.1. NCBI lineage: Eukaryota > Metazoa > Mollusca > Cephalopoda > Sepiida > Sepiidae > Acanthosepion > Acanthosepion lycidas. The sequence continues at coordinate 34,952,946 of OZ010604.1, read as the reverse complement.
AGTTTGGGTTAGAGCTAGTGTTAAAATTTAGGTTTATTTCAAAACCACAGGTTAAAGCTAGTTAGCTATAAAGTACATTTCAAACATAGGGTTAAAGCTAGTTGTTATGAATAATCAAGAGTGGTTTTGTTATTCCTCTTTGAGAGAGCTATTTCTGTTTACTGGGACTATAAAGGACACTATACGCGAACCTTGTATTCTCAGATCAGTAAAGCTTGGATCTCTATTTCTAGTCTGTCCTAGTACTATTCGGATCACTATTTCAGTGCGTTGTTACGTGTGAATTTTTTCTTCAGTCTAGGCCAAGTTTGCCTGGTTTACAAATAGTTAAGTTTATTTTTTTTATTTTGTTGAATTCTTGAATTTCCTAGTTTTCTTTTTATTTGTCTGTACCTGTTTTCATTTGTTCACGTTTCTTTCTTTAAGTCTGTTTCCTTGTCCTGTTTTTAAACCCCTCCTCGTTTTTATTTCAGTTTTATTTTTATTTTTTCGTATTATTTAAGCAAGTCTTTGAAGTCCGCGTGTGTTCTTGTCTTCGCAGATGCGGCGGGCAGACTTTGCGTGCTGGATGTTACCATAAAGGATAAGGCTCTACTTCTCATTGGGGTTTATGCGCCCAATAAGCGTCATCTCGTCGGGTAGCTTTAGCGGGGGATTGGAATGTCCTTGGTGGGATAAACTTAAATCTAAAATTAAAACGTTTGCTGCTGATTATAGTCGTCGGCTCAATCTAGATAGATAAGCGGCACAAACGGCTTGTGAGCAAAAAGTTGATTGGGCTATTAAATCCCGTGATAGTGGGGACGTAGCTTTAGCAAAGGCAAAGTTGGCCTCCTTGCTTATCAAGAGGGATCAAGCTCTGATAGTTAGGCTTAGGTTAAAAAGAATGTCTTCTGAGACAACGAATATGGCCGCTGAACTGCGTGCAGAGGAGGTTCGCAGTGCATCTCGGCGACATGCGTCACATTGCCGGATAAGTGGACAGTGATGACAAACGAGGGCATAAGTGAGGCTTTTCGTGAGTACCTTCAGGAACTTTTCACCAGAGAGCCCGATCTGAGCCCTGCTCAGTACAACGCCTATTTAGCTGACATTCCCTGCCACGAGGCAGCTGAAGCGGCTAGGTGCGAGGATCCCATAACAGAGTCGGAAATCTGGGAAGCGCTGAAACAGGTTGGTCTGGACAAATCTCTGGGATTAGATGTTCTTCCGTACGAAGTGTACTTGAGGCAGTCGCCCGTTTTTGTTCCCTTGCTAACACTGATTTTCGGCAACTGGATGAAGCAGGGGTCTATACCCTAACGCTTCACCAGGGGCGTAATCAAGGTGTTACGTAAGGACAAAAACGGTGCGGATGGGTTAGGTAACTTTCGCCCTATGTTGAACACAGAGTTAAAGATTTTTCCTAAGGTTTTAGCGAACCGCTTGCAGGCTGTCCTCTCTAGTCTGATTGGCTCCGAACAGACTTGTGCTGTGAAGGGCAGGACTATTCAGGACAACCTTCATATGGTACACTTGATCATCGAGCAAGTCGACAGTGAAGCCTCGCTGATCAATTTAGATCAGTCCAAGGTCTTCGATAGGGTTGACCATCGCTTTCTCGAGGCTGTCCTTTTGGCGGCCGGTTTCGGGCCGTACTTTCGCACCTGGATCCGACTTCTGTATGCGACCCCCGGTGCACTGGTGGAGGTGAACGGAATACGATCGGAGCCTTTGCTTTACGTTCTTGTGTTGGAACCTTTCCTTCGCAAGTTAAAGACGAATCCGGTCCTCCGCGGAATTTCCTTACCTGATGCTACCACCTCACCCAGGTATTCCGCCTATGCTGATGACGTTTCGGTTATTGTGTCGAGCAGGGCCGAGATTGACGAAGTCAGCAAAGAAAGCAGTAGTTATTAGATGGTGACAGGGGCCACGATCAACCGCGATAAGTCTGTTGGCTTGTGGTTACGTGCGTGGAAGGAAGTTTCTCTTCCGGGACCTTTCCTCTGGACGGATGGGCCGGTCAAGATTCTCGGCATCTGGTTCCGTCCTTTTCTCCAGTTGGAAATGAATTGGTTGGAGGTGCAAGGGAAGGCCGAGATCACAGTGAATTTGTGGTCACGGAGGTATCTTTCCTTAAAGGGGAGGGCGGAAGCATATGTTTCACACATCTATCCGATTCTCCTTTACCGACTCTCTGTGCTTCCACTTCCGTATGACACTTTCCTGGTGTTAGTGAGGCTCTTGTTCTCCTTCTTGTGGGGAGGCAAAGACGCCAGAGTTTCTCGGGAGATCTGTTGCCTTCATCCATCTGAAGGTGGTCTAGGTATGCCTAGCATTGAGATTCGTCAATATATGCTTCGCATCGGGTTCCTGGATCGAATGTGTTGCGAATCGGATGAGGTGGGCGTATTCTGGAAGGAAGACGCCTGTAAGAACTTCCCATCCCTGAGAAGTGTGCACTCGTGCCAGGAGGAGGCCCACCGTTTACCCCGAGTCGAGTGCTCTTTCTACCGTTAATGTCGTCGTGCTCTGAAACGCCTCTTAGGGGCGTTGGATGGTCTCTCCAACGTCCAGGCGTTGTATAGTAAGACATTATATCAGATGTTAGTTAGTGGAGCCGTTCGTGATGAACTGATTGACGATCTCGGTCTTACGAAGCAGGAGGCTCGCTCAATGTGGCCTTGAGCGCCGGTGTTGAAATGTCTCAATAACAATGAGGCATCACTCACCTGGATGGTGATGCGTGGGGCTCTCTGGGTCGCCAAGAAACTTTGCACAGAGGGCTTGGAGAAATATCTAAACTGTCGACGCTGTAGTGGGGAAGTCGAGACCATTGGTCACGCCTTCTTTCATTGCATGGTGGTATTGCCGTTGTGCAGGTATGTTGAAGGCCTCATGGTTCGCATGCTTCCTGGAAAGTTCTTTGTCCTTGAGGCCGCTTCTGTTTGTAGCAATGTGGCTCCGCCGCTGACGAAGGCTGAACATTATGTGTTCTTATTCTTGCTAGGTGTTATGAGAGTCGTGATTTAGACGACACGGCAGAAGGGATTCTATGAAGGCGAGAAGTTCACTTCTTCCCAGCGTGATCTTGTACTATAAGCATCAACTTAAAATCAAGATTAGGTCGGAAAGGTGGCGGCTCACTTCATCAGAATTCGGCAAAGGTGTGTGAAAGGGGCTGACCAGGAGTGACACTTTGATGCCGGTTAGGCATCAGGATATTACTTGCCTGGGTTGAACACGGGCAACCCATCCAAAAATTAGGTTAGCTTAGGTTTAGTTTTGATTCTTTAGTTTCCTTTTTCATTGAACTTAGCTAGGGCATGTATGCTCATTGGCCCATTTTATTTCTGTCCCTATATTTCTTTAAGTTTAATTCCCCATCTCCTCCCTCGTTAGGTGGTCAGTGACGTCAGTTCTCTGGCGGATGCGGGCCTCTTTCGCTTCGTGTGTGTGTTTTCGTATTTGTCGTTGTGCATGTCTGTGAGTGCTTGCGATGAATGAATGTTTTTAATTTATTATAGTCCTGCATTAATTCCGTATGGTTAATTGATGTTTCTGCCACATTTAGTGATTGTGTGGGGCTTTTATTACTAACATCATTTTGTTTCGTTTCTTGTAAATAATTTATATTTCGTATTGAAAATACTTACTGGGGCTAGTTTTAAAATTTTTAAATTGTTGTTTTATTCCCCTCCCCGCACAGACGATAAATTGTACATATGGGGACTGGTTAGTATTTTCATGGAGACATTGAGGTATTATGGTGGATGTGGTGAGAAAGGTACGTAAGAATGTGTTGTTTTAGTGTAAGGAACATTGTTAATATGATTGAGTCAGCGTTTGTGGCTAGCTAATTTTAAAGTTAAGACAGGAGACCGACCTCTTCCCCTTTTCAGCCTTGTGCCACATTTTCTGTTTTTATTCAGGAATAAATATCTTCAGTTGAAAAATCTTTTTAAAGCCTATACCAGTGTACTTTTGTCATTAGACTAATCTTAGCTATTTCAAAAGTAGGGTTAGATCTTTGGTTGGCTATTGTATATATTTCAAAACTAGAATTATGCAAAGGCTAAATAGGTATAGATATCAACCTAGGATTAAAGTTCGTGTTAACTATTAGGTATATTCCAAAACCTTTCCGATTAGAGATAAGTATTAATCATTAGGTGAACGTCTTTATCTGGCGGTGAAGACATTGACTGCTAATCCCCTAAACAAGGCCACCACAATCATCAGCAGCCACCAAAATTTAAATTATAGAGCATTGTAAATGATATAATTTAATGTCTAATAAATGAAAGTGAGTAAATGTTGGTAATATTGATGCATTTTTATTTTCTTGCTTGTTTATATTCTTTAATGCAATTATTATTTATTATTTTAATTTAATTTGATAAATTATTTATAGATTTAATTATTATTGCGTTGACCGTTTTCTTTTAATTTTAAAAACGATGGTCATGTAATATCGCTTGAATCAACCAGAGAAATTACTCTTCTTTGCAGATGAAAACCGTGTTAGAAACATCTAATAACAAGAAAATTTATATAATGCCTTCCGACAAAGGTGGTGGAGTTATCATTATCAATACACAAGTATATGAACTAAATTGAAAACTACGTCTTGAAGACAACAGCATATACGAAAAGTTATTTAAGCACAAGGTCACAAAAGACACAGAAATTTAAACATTAATCCAAGAAATTATTTTAATAAATGAAAACAGTAAATCTAATTGTGATTAAAGAGAAAAATAAGATCAAAATGTACTACCCAGCGTGAGTCAACTAAAGACTTTAGCTTTTAACTGAGATGTTATCCCTGTTGAGTGAAATAAGATTACCCGGTGAAGCTCTATAAAAGCCAAGGCTTTTTCTCTTGACATTCCTTACTCCCCCCCTCTTTTCACCCATCCCTTTATAGAGCCCTCAAACTCACCTACCCCTCGGACATCGGCGGCTTGTCTCAAGACGATACCGTCGAAAATGAGATGGCGTCCGGATCTATGGGACGAGCTGTCGGTGTCCTCACCCCAGCCATGTTCTATCCTGAAGGACAACCCTAATCGGCTTGACAATGGCTCTCTGGTTAGCTAGTTTAAATGTCCGGGGCGTGAGGTCCGAGTCTCGCAGGGCGAGGCTCACTCGTGATCTTCAGCGCCTCGGGGTGAATGTATGTTGTTTACAAGAGACCCGTTTTTCTTCTCATGATCGTGAGGACATACTGTCTAAGGGGTTCGCCGTTTATTCAGCCTGTTTTGATGGTCGTTCGAGGGGTGTCTCTTGGCTAGTGAGCAAGTCTTTGAAGGCTGCTTGTACCCTTGTCTTCGCGGATCCGGCGGGCAGACTTTGCGTGCTGGATGTTACCATAAAGGATAAGGTTCTACGTCTCATTGGGGTTTATGCGCCCAATAGCCATTCCGAGCGGCCTGCTTTGTTTCGGCAGATCGCGCCCTTCTTGACGACGTCTCGTCGGGTAGTTTTAGCGGGGGATTGGAATGCCGTCCTTGACCCCGATATAGATCGTATAGGGCATAAACAAGGTACTAACAACCCGGATGTGAAACCATTTCGGGACTTTATCGATGAGTTTGATCTTGTCGATAAGTTCCGGAATGAACACCCTCGGGAGGTAGCATGGACTTGGACAAATAGTGGCAACTCGGCTCCGGGGACGCTTGCGAGCTACCTGGACCGGGTCCTAGTTAGGAGAGTCGATGTAGGGCTCTTAGGCTGTCCAAGTTTCCATTATATAGTTTATACGGATCATAGGCTTGTCCGGGTCCGTGTAAACTTAGATAAGCCTAAGGTTAGATTGGCTGGTTACTGGAAATTGAACTGTTCCCTTTTTGGTGATCAGGGTTTCCGGGACCAGCTTTTACTAATGATCCAAAGGGAATTGACGGGTGCGGTTGTGGGAAATGCCTGGTGGGGCAAATTAAAATCTCATATTCGAACGTTTGCTGCCGATTTTAGTCGTCGACTCAATCTAGATAGATTAGCGGCGCAAACTGCTTTAGAAGATAAAGTCGATCGGGCAGTGAAATCCCGTGTTAGTGGGGACATAGCCTTAGCTAAGGCAGAGTTGTCCTCCTTGCTTATCAAGAAGGATCAAGCTCTGGTAGTTAGGGCTAGGTTAAAAAGAATGTCTTCTGAGGCAACGAATATGGCCGCTGAACTGCGTGCAGAGGAAAATCGAAGCGCGTCTAAGCGACATATCGCATGCGTCACATTGCCGGATAAGCGGACCGTGACTACAAACGCGGGCATATGTGAGGTGTTTCGGGATTACTTTCAGGATCTTTTCACCAGGGAGCCCGGTCTGAGCTCTGCTCAGTTCGACGCCTATTTAGCTGACTTTCCCTGCCTTTCGGCAGCTGAAGCGGCTAGGTGCGAGGGTCCCATTACAGAGTCGGAGATCTGGGAAGCGCTGAAGCAGGTTGGCCTGGATAAGTCTCCGGGATTAGATGGTCTTCCCTACGAAGTGTACTTGAGGTTGTCGCACGTTTTTGTTCCTTTGCTGGAACTGATTTACAACCACTGGATGAAGCAGGGGTCTTTACCCCAACGCTTCACCAGGGGTGTGATCAAGTTGCTGCGTAAGGACAAGGGCGGTGGGGATGGGTTAGGGAACTTTCGCCCTTTAACGATGTTAAACACTGACTTAAAGATTTTGGCGAAGATCTTAGCCAACCGTTTGCAGCTTGTCCTGTCTAGTCTGATTGGCCCCGAACAGACTTGTGCTGTGAAGGGCAGGACTATTCAGGATAACCTTCACATGGTACGCTTGATCTTAGAAAAAGTCGACAGTGAAGCCGCGCTGATCAATTTAGATCAGTCCAAGGCCTTCGATAGGGTTGACCATCGATTTCTGGAGGCTGTCCTTTCGGCTGCCGGTTTCAGAGCCGACTTTCGCTCCTGGATCCGACTTTTGTATGCGACCCCCGGTGCGCTGGTGGAAGTGAATGGCGTAAGATCGAAGCCTTTCGTATTGTCTCGCTCCATTCGTCAAGGTTGTCCGCTCTCGCCTCTGCTTTACGTTCTTGCGTTGGAACCATTCCTTCGCAAGTTGAAGGCAAATCCGGTCCTGCGCGGAATTTCCCTGCCTGGGGCTTCCACCTCAGCCAGGTATTCTGCCTATGCTGACGACGTTTCGGTTCTTGTGTCGAGCAGAGCCGAGATTGACGAAGTCAGCAAAGAGATCAGTGGGTATGAGATGGTGACAGGGGCCAAGATCAACCGCGATAAGTCTGTGGGCTTGCGGTTGGGTGCGTGGAAGGGAGTTTCTCTTCCCGGACCTTTCCTCTGGACGGATGGGCCGATCAAGATACTCGGCGTCTGGTTCGGTCCTGATCTCCAGTTGGAAATGAATTGGTCGGAGGTGCAGGGGAAGGCCGAGATCGCGGTTAAACTGTGGTCTCGGAGGAGACTTTCCCTGAAGGGAAGGGCGGAGGTATGTGTTTCACACATATATCCGATACTCCTTTACCGACTTTCTGTGCTTCCGCTCCCGTATGCCAGACTAATGTCATTAGTCCGGACCTTGTTCTCCTTTTTGTGGAGAGACAAGGCCCCTATGGTAACTCGCGAGATCTGTTGCCTTCATCCCTCTGAGGGCGGTCTGGGTATGCCTAGCATTGAGATTCGTCAATATATGCTTCGCATTACCTTTCTAGACCGAATGTGTCGCGGATTGGATGAGGTGGGCACCTTTTGGAAAGAAGATGTCCGAAAACATTTCCCATCCCTGAGAAGTGTGCACTCGTGCGAGGAGGAGGCCGGCCGTAGACCTCGTGCCGAGTGTGCCTTCTACCGCGAATGTCGTAGTGCTTTGAAGCTCCTTTTACGGACGTCGGATGGCCTCTCCGACGCCCAGGCGTTGTCTCGTAAGGCATTGTATCGATTGTTAGTTAGGGGGTCCGTTCAAGATGATCTGATCGACGAGCTCGGTCTTACGAAGCAGGAGGCTCGCTCGATGTGGCCTTGGGCGCCTGGGTTGAAATGTCTCAATAACGATGAGGCATCACTCACCTGGCTGATGATTCGTGAGGCCCTCTGGGTCGGCAAGAGACTCTGTTCAGCAGGTTTGGAGAAATATCCAAACTGTCGTCGCTGCACTGGCGAAGTCGAGACCATTGGTCACGCCTTTTTTCAGTGCAAGACGGTAGTGCCGTTGTGCAAGTTTGTTGAAGGCCTCATGGTTCGCATGCTGCAGGGAAAGTTCTTTGTCCTGGAAGCCAGTTCTGTTTGTAGCAATGTGGTGTCGCAATTGACGAAGGCTGAACACTATGTGTTCTGTTGCTTACTAGGGATTATGAGAGTCGTGATTTGGACGACGCGTCAGAAGGGATTCCATGAGGGCGAGAAGTTCACCTCTTCCCAACTGATCTTGTACTTTAAGCATCAGCTTAAAGTCAAGATTAGGACGGAAAGGCGGCGGCTCACCGCATCGGAATTTGGCAAAAGGTGGGTGAATCTTGCGCGAATGTGTAGAGTGAAAGGGGCTGACCTAGAGTGGCACTTGGACGTCGGTTAGGTACAGGATTTGTCCTAACAGGGTTGAACATAGGCAACCCACCCTGATTTTAGGTTAGACTAGGTTTTTGATTTTGAATCTTTAGTTTTCCCTTTTTTCTAGTAAACTTAGCTAGAGTATGCATGCGCATTGGTCCCTTTTATTTCTGTCCCTATTTTTTCTTTCGTTTAATTCCCCATCCCCTCCCTCGTTAGGTGGTCAGTGACTTCAGTTCTCTGGTGGATGCGGGGCGACTTTCGTTTCGTGTGTGTGCTTTTTCGTATTTGTTGTTGTGTATGAATGTGTGAGTGTCTGTGTGAATGCTTGGAGGAATGAATGTTTTTTCTTATTTTTCTTAGCCCCGCATTGATTTCGTCTAGTTAACTGATTTTGCTGCCACATTAAATGGTTTGTGGGGGGTTTTATTACTAACTCAGTTTTGTTTAGTTTTATTGTAAATATTTTTAAGTCATATTGTACAAAATCATTTGGGGTTCTTTTTAAAAATTGTTATTTTATGACCCTCCCCCCACGAACAATATTTGTACATAAGGGGACTAGTTAGGACTTCATGGAGAATTCGAGGCGTTATGGTGGACGTGGTATGAAAGGTAGGAGTGAATGTGTTGTTTTGGTGATTGGAATATTGTTGGTTTGTTTGGGTCCGTGTCTGGGACTAGCTAAGTTTAGATTTAAGACAGAAGAAGACCGTCATTCCCCATCCCCCCTTTTTGGCCTTGTGCCACATTTTATACATTAAACTGTATAAATAAATATCCTTACTCCCCCCCTCTTTGCTTTCGTATATTGCCTGGAGAAACATTATCACTAAGTTTTAACAGTGCTCAGAATTTTTGCACGATTGCTGCGAATAGTCAAGGGGAGAGAAGAAGAAAAAGCAGCTATAAAGTCAAAGCAAGCAGATTATAAGATTACTTAATTTAAACTCCATAAATCGGACATCACCCGAAAACACCTATATTACGCGGACTACTGACAGTCCATTTTATAAGGAATAGGTAGTTCCCCTAAAACTAGTTGACATACTAAGCCAACATTTTAACATTACTAAGTACAATTAGCTTCTCGCAAATTATAAGTTTTATTGTTAGTCTTTGGTGCAATGTTTAATCGTCTAAGTTGGGTTTTTTTTTCTTTTTGTGTGCACGTTCTTTTGAAAGTATTTTAAGACCAGATAGTTTGTGTAAGAAAAAAAAATCGGTTCAGAGGTTAAAATCCACCAATTGTTAAAGATACATTTCAAGTTTATAAAAAAAATTTTTTTTCGTATTTTCGGACTATTGAGACAAAAGAACCCGAATTTTTCTTGTGACCCCTTTTTCCTAATAAAGGGAACTGGGTCAGATAACTGAAGATTTTGGCGATCAAGAAGGCATTTACCGAAGCATTTTGGTGATAAGGTACAAGTTACAAGCCCGCTGTAGAGGATAAATAATTTTGAAGTTAAAGTGAAAATTGTCCTGCGGTTGACCGAAAACCTGACTTTCCCTATTCACGTACAGTGAATATAAGAAATTTCGAAAATTGCACCAGAGACGCTCGTGGGATAAGTAAAAGGTATTTTTAATTTTTCGGAAAGTTGGTTGAACCTTTGTTTCTCTGCCTTGAATTGCTTTGTTTTTGTCCTTTTGGAAATTGTATCTTGTCTTTTTGTAAATTGTAATCCATTCTAATGCTTTTATTTTTTTATTTACAATCTGTAAACGTTATTCTACCTTATTTAAGGTACGCAAGGAAATATTTGTACAAGTCTTGTGTATAATTTTGCGTTGGTCCTTCAAAATTTTACGCAGTGGTTAGTTTTGATTGTGCCTTCTAACACCTATTACTACTAAGCTTTTGTTTGGCATAATTTAGATTTGGTAGATTGTATTTTGCACAAAGTTGAATTTAAAATTTTACAAAAAAAACTGGCACTCTTAATAGATTAAAAATGGGCATAAGACAAATATATGGCTACTTTGTATATAAGTTTTTATAAACAAATACCCACTTAAAGAAACTCTTAAACTTAGTAAAATCATTTAAAATGAAAAATACGTTTTTTCACAAAATAAAATGTGGCAATTATTAATAGGTTTTCACCTTCGATAATCCTTACAGAAATTTGACTTGCCTATGGGTTCCCGTTCTTGGAGTTTTACATGGTTTCTTAGTTCCTAGAACGTGGTACTTCCAAGACTTTACCTCAATTCCTATTTCCGATGCTTCTCTATTTTGCTTAACCTTATAAACACTTAATAGCGTTGGTCCTATAATAGTTTAGTTCTGTAACATTTTTACCCCTTCGTAGATATTATGCTGCATAAAAACTGACCTTCAATTAAAATTTTATAGAAAATCTCTCAAGAGAACATCATAAAGTATTCTCACTACTACTGCAGAATACAATCTGGAATTCTACATCTTTATTTAAGAATCTACAACTCCTCAATATTTAGTGGAAGAAATGATAGAAAACACCATTTCAAAAACGTAATATCCTTACTATTTCATTAATGCGAAGGGAAAGGTATACAAAGGTATAACTAATGCAAAACCAATGTTAATTCTTTGATGTGTCAAGTGATTTTGCCAAAACCATAAATGTTTAAAGACAAAAGTAAAAATAAAGCAATGAATGAAATAAATAAATAAAAATACTCCCAGCATGCGACAAAACAGTTTCTACTGGAAATCCTGCCAAAAGACGTTCAATTCAATCTCTTCCCCATGAAACTTGGTAGGGACAACACATAACTTGTATCTGCTTGTAATACTACGGAGTAATTTTTTTTCCCTTTTATCAAATGTATTATAAATAATTGTAACCTAAAAATACACAAAAAAAATAAATAAATTATCTTGAATTAACATAATTTACCATGTTTTTATGTTATGTACGTTTTATTTTCTGTCGAGTATCTTTTTATTATCTCCGTGAACACAACGTTAATTTCTGATCCTATGACGTGAGTGAACTGTTCCTTACAATATATTAGAAACTTAAAGAAATTTTAACTTACTAACAGTCTCATACATAATTTATTGAATGCATTAATTATACACATAATTTCAAATTCAATCTCGAGAATACAATGCCACACTTAGTAACTTAAACGGAAAGTTCTTGATAGTGCAGCTATCGATTCTTCCCTAAAATGTTATTGCAACCTGGATTTTTCGAATCCCTCAAGAGTTATCCCATTTTACCAACATGAATAAAAAAACAAAACAAACAAAAAACGGTTAACTCCAGACCTTCTACTTGAAATAAGTTTTTTTAAAAAAATATGAACTCGCTTTCGTTTATTTGGCATTAAATTACATCACTTAACGTTCTCCATAGTTTACTTTTGCTTACAATTAGATTTTAAGAATATTCTGAAAGCATTCATAAATTTAAGAAATTTGAATAAATTTAAGAAATTTGAAAACTTAAGGATTTTTAGTTATTACATTTACCTTATCTGTCATTTTTTTTTCGTTAAGATACGCTTCGAGCAAAGATGATCGTTCGAGAGAAAACATAGATTTTGTTTAAAAATATTAATTTGACTTTGATAACTCTGTAGCTAAATAGTATAGCACGTCGGGTTATATAACGATTACTTGTGGGATACAAGCTGAAATTTCTCGGACATACAGGCCGGTAAATATAGTTAATACTGTTTATTATAAACAGAGCATTTACTTAAATATTTGTATCTGTAAAATAGAGTATAAACAGAAAACATTAAAATAATTGTCGGACTTGGTCCATTTCATATATATATATATATATATATATATATATATATATATATATATATTAGTGATATTGATAAATTGTCGTCTAGATTGTGGAAATAACAATGACATCTCATTTTAACAGGCATTTACCAAAATTGCACAAAAATATCTTAAAATACTGAATTTATTCAATAATAAAGCCACTGGCTTCAACCAAATCCTCCAGATGGCTTCGGAATCTCATGCAACTTTTCTGGGTTGTTTCCTTGTTTATGTTGGTGAATGCTGCCATAATGCTTGGGTTCAGTTTATCTTTGGTGTTACAAGCTGTTTTGTTGGTCTCTCGCTGAACTGCGCCCCACACAAAATCAAGGAGATTGAGTTTGGGGAGTTAGATGGCCAGATGTAAGTGGTGATTGGGCTCTCCTGCTTGTGTGGCATGGTGCAGAGTCCTATTGTCAGATATAGGGTCTTCCAGCTACCGCCGCCTTAACAGGGGGTAGCGCTACCTCCTCATGGCACTTAATGTAGACCTCCGTCTTGAGTCTGTGACCCTCACCAACAAATTCGGGAGCTATTCCGAGCCGCTGTAACTTCATAATCACCATTAATACTAATTTAATTCTTTCCTCTGCATTGTCCTCACATTGACATCTGAAAACTATGAAATTGGAGCTTCCGATGAGAATAGAAAGCAGTACACTAAATTTCTGGTGGTGTGAATTGGATCATGGTTCGCTTTTTCTCATTTACGGTGCCAAACTGATCCTTCTATACTGGACAAAATCGAACAACTACGCGCATATGCGTAATTAAACAAATAAAATGTCGACAATTTACCAATCGCGCTCTCTCTCTCTCTCTCTCTCTCTATATATATATATATATATATATATATATATATATATATATATATATGAGATATGTTACCTGTCCTGTGGTTTAGGAAATTATAATTCATCATATTCTGTTGGAGCTAAGACACTAGCATCAGAAACAAATTAGCAAAAAGTATCGAACGACTAAAGTGTAACAAAATCGCAGCTGTTGACGATATCCCTTGAGATATCTACAAACACACAAGTCCTATTCTGCATGCAAATCTATGAACTCCTTGATGATTTGGGCGGGGGGACATAAACAAATCGCCCAGGATGTTAGTCAAAACGTTTTATAAAACAAATGAGAAAACTGGGGCAGCTCAAACTATCATTCTACTTTCAATTCTAACCAAAATGTACAAGGTTGTGTCATGCTTCCTCAAAACCCATGTCTATAACTTAAAGGTTTATCGTTGGACGGCCGAGTCATTGTCCTTAGACTTCACCTACGTAGTTTGTGTCATATCATTTGGCAAAGTTGTATAGATACTTGCATCTGACATTTAAATAAAACCGGTGACTGCAAAATGTATTTACAAAGACTTTCTATTGGCTACTCTTGTTTATGAAGTTGAATCCTGTGCAATTTACCAGTATCATCTACACTTCCTAGATCATTTTCATTTCTGTTGATTCCACATCAATATCACTGGAGAGATTTTATTACAGGGCGCCTTTCTCAAGATGGAAGCTATGCTGCAACAGATACATCAGTACTGACAAGCCATGAGTCGATGATGAAAATTTCTCATCAGCTGACAAATCCGCTCTTGTTCTGTGAATTGACCTCACAAACCTTCAGAGTTTGTAAAAGACTGAATAGTCTGTACATTAATCCTTTTATTTTACATGTATATTTATTTATACTGTTGCTTTTGATTTGAATAAACACGATAATCTTCTAATGAAAGTTCTCAATAAATCAAAACATTGACCTCTTCTGATTTTATATTTTTCTTAATATTTTTCCGTTTTAGTATTTGAGAATAAGAAATTATTTTTACGTTTCACTCAGTCTATAGTTCTTTTTATATTAATGGAACATGCACGATGTTTTAATAAGATGCGAACCCACTATAACTTGTGTCCAATATTGTCTAATTAAACATTACATTACGGTTTGAACATGTCTACCCGTCATATAAAGACCCTGCGTAATGGAAAAACGTGGATGGTGTTCAAGCGAAGTTAAAAGCCGGGGTTTCAAATGAATTTTAAAGGAAGACTCTTCCCACTTACAAAAATAAGGCGATACAACATTCTTTGGTTTGGCCTTGTGCTAAGATTAGACACAAATAAAGATAAGATACTTTTCTGATATTGTGATATAACATTTTCGATATAATATTTCACAGTAATGCGTGTGCGATATACCTTTTTATATATATATATATATACCGACCTACCTAACTAAAATTACAGTAATTTTTACGCTGTGGCTAAAATGTGGGATCTAACCCATAACAACTGAATTTAAAGCATATTTTGTACACGGACCATCATTGTACATAACATCTCAAACTTTACATTTGTTACCTTGCTTGAAATGCCACAGATTTGAAGTAGCAATGGAACTCATTATCAGTCTTGAATATAAATCTGAAAAAAACGTATTTATTTTCGATCAGGTAAGGAAATAATAAAAAATAAAATAAAGGTAATGTAAGAATAACTAGCATTTTGAGTGATACACTCAACCCTCCACGGAAAATAGCAATGTATAAAAGGATTTTAAAGTAATACAAGGAAATCATGTTACCCTTTCATCTGACCAATACGCCCATAAATGTATTTTGCTTAAGTGATTACTAAAATCAGTTGCAACAATTTAGAGAAACAGAATACAAATAAGCTTTATTGTTAATAATGCGTAAAAAATAAGCCATGATTTTAAACTGTAGCCTCGTCGTTATCGAGGATAAGGCATTATCCATTCTAATAGAATTAATAACGTGTCTCATTTAGATTGATTGACAGTTTAGCGGAAGTCTTGCTGCTGTCTTATTTTACGGTTGTCGATCCGATGAATATAGCTCCTTTCACTCCTTAATGATTTATATTAAGTAGTGAGTATTGTTTGTTTGTTTTATGTTTTTTTGGTTATTTTATTTTTTTTTTTGCTTTTAATCGATATCAACTATGCAAAGCAGTAAAGCCACTAAGAGGGGTTACAGTTTGTGGAAGAATTAAGAACAGAAACATTAATAATGAGCGGGAAAAAGGGAAAAGTAGGACAGTAGAAAACGATTGACATTTCATTTAAACCTTTGCAAATCGAAGTTGGCTGGAAAGCATGGAACCGGAAGGAAGTTCCACAAACGAGAAGTGCGAGAAAACAATAGAACATACGGCTACATCTAGCCGGCTCAACTGTCAATTGAGGAGATCTCGACGTTAGCACATAAATTCATGAAGTCTAGGCACCATAAAGAAGAACGATATTTATTTCCGCTTATTTACAGAAAATGCGGCACAAGGCCAAAATGGGGAATAGAGAAAAGAATTGGTCTTGACATAAAACTTAGCCACAAACACTGACTCAAATATACTACAATATTCCTAACACCAAAACAACGCATTCCTACTTCCCTTTCTTACTACATCCAGCATAATATCTGATTGTCTATTAAATTCCTAACTAGTCCCCATATGTACAATTCATTGTTTGTGTGGGGAGGGGGGATAAATGAACAATTTTTAAATATCTAAACCCTAATGAATATTTACAAAAGTGAACAAAACTATTTACAAGAAACTAAACAAAATGATGTTAGTAATAAGTCGCCCTCACAATCCCTAAATGCGGCAGAAACATCAGTTAACTGAACGAAATTAATGCGGGCCTCTAATACTATAAAACATTCATTAATTCCAGGCATTCACTTAGACACATACTCATTCAGACACAACAACAAATACGAAAAGCACACCCAAAACGAAAGGCGCCCCGCATCAATCAGAGAAATAATTTTGCTGTTCACCTAAACGGGGGAGGGAAGGAAATTAAACTAAAGAAAAAGGGTGAGCAGAAATAAAAGGGACCAATGAGCATACATCCTAAGGACAAACGGAAACTTAAACTAGCTTAAATTCGAGCGGGGTTAGCCAAAGTTCAACACAGAGAGAACAATATCCTGATGCCTAGCCGGCATCAAAGTGCCACTCCAAGTCAGCCCTTTCACTCGACAGAAACGCGCAAGATTCACTCACCTTTTGTCAAATTCTGATAAAAAGAGCCGCCGCTTTTCCGCCCTAATATTGACTTTAAGCTGATGCTTAAAGTAAAAGATCAGTTAAGTAGAAGTGAACTTCTCGCCCCCATAGAATCCCTTCTGCCGTTTCGTCTAAATCACGACTCTCATAACCCCTAGCAAGCAAAATAACACAGTCTTTGTCAACGGCAGTACCACATTGCTACAGACAGAACTGGCCTCGAGGACTTTCCACGCAGCATGCGAACCATGATGACTTCAACAAACTTGCACAACAGTACTATGACCCTGCAATGTAAGGCGTGACCAGTCTCGACCTCTCCATCACAGCGAACGCAGTTTAGAGATTTCTCCAAGCCCACTGAACAAAGACTTTTGCCGATTCAGAGGGCCCTGCGAATCACCAGCCAAGTGAGTGATGTCTCATCGTTATTGAGGCACTTCAACTCGGGTGCCCAAGGCCATATTGAGCATGCCTCCTGCTTCGTAAGACCGAACTCGTCAATCAGATCATCACGTACGGACCACCTAACTGATACATGATATAATGCCCTTCGAGACAACGCCTGGACGTTGGAGAAGCCATCCGTAAAAGGTGTTTCAGAGCAATGTGACATTCACGATAGAAGGAGGACTTGCCTAGGAGTAAACGGTGGGACTCCTCCTCACACGAGTGCACACTTCTCAGAGATGATAAATTCTTACGGGCGTCTTCCTTTCTCATCCGAATCGAATTCGATCTAGGAACGCGATGCAAAGGGTATGTTGATGAATCTCAACGCCAGGCATACCCAGACCACCTTCAGAATGGTGGAGGTAACAGATCTCCAGAGATACACTAGAAGCCTTGCCTGCCCACAAGGAGAACAAATGTCTTATTAATGATATTAGAGTGGTCGACGGAAGTGGAAGCACGGAGAGTTGGTAAAGGAAAATCGGGTAGATGCCTCAGGCCCGGGGCATTTACACTAGCCAACCAGAGAGACATTATCAAACTGATTAGGGTCGCTCTTCTGCATTGAAGGCCGGGGTGAGAACAAAGACAGCCTGTCCCATTGATCCAGTGCCATCAAGAGACAGCCCGCCAATGTCCCCAGGAAACGTTAATTTTAGGGCTCTATACAGAGATGGGTGAACATAAACGGGAAAGCCTCCCTGTACAATATTTTCTTTAACTCCATCATTTGATTATCTAGCATAGAGGCCGATAGGGGCACCAATTTCAGAGACATGTTTGCTCCTCTATCATGTCCCAAATCTGCCGCGTACCCGGTCCCAATCTCAAAACGGACAAAATCATCATCGCACTCTGAAAGTTTTTTTGGACCTTGATGTCCCTTTCGTTAATTTGCTGAAATTTTAAAAGACATTTGAAATACTTCCGGTTCCTTTTTTAGTGAAGACCCTCTCAGGTCTTCCCCAGCTAAGTATGGTGGTTTGATATTTTTTACTCTTTTTTTCCGACACGGCTGGAGTTTCAGGACTTCTGTTCCGCTTGATGCATTCACTTTTTATGGGGGGATTGAGAAGGAGTGATAGTAGCTCTGGGTGTTGTTTTGGGTTTATGTACAGGAGTATTTTTGGCTGCTGTAACGGAATGTCTTGAATTGTTTTTGAAGGGGTATTGGTCAGTGATTAAAATGGTGGTGGAGGATGAAATGTTTTCTTAGATGTTAGGGAAGACGGAATAGAGGATGAAAGGTCCGGCAACCCCAACGTTCTTGCAGTTTTACCCCACTTAGCTTCTAAATCTTCTTTTAGTTGCCTCGGTTTTTCAATCTTTTCCAGGCCGGACTCGTTTTTCTTTTGTACCTCTGACGCAGTTGTTGTATACGGCGCCGGGGCATCGCCCTTAGAGCTAGTAGAGAGAATGGGACTGTATGTATTGGTATCCCCGGAATCATGCTAGGACTGAGGCCCAGTTATTCGGCTCTTCCCTCTACCCCTACCAACAACATGTCATTCCCCTTCTTACTTCCCCGCACTGCGGAAGGCGTCGGTTTTTTTGAGGGATTGTCCTCACAGTTTGTGTCGCTGGTAGGCTCATTACAGACGCCGCGGAACTAACAGTATCGGCCAGAGGGGGATTTTGGTCACCTGCGGCCGGAAGTCCAGAGACCTTCTTCACTGGATAGGAAGAGGAAAGGTGACCAGTCTACCCACACCTCCAACGGTCGCAAAAGTCCAAACATTTGGGGACGGAGACGAAGGTAAAT
Organism: Acanthosepion lycidas; assembly: GCA_963932145.1. Classification (NCBI taxonomy): domain Eukaryota; kingdom Metazoa; phylum Mollusca; class Cephalopoda; order Sepiida; family Sepiidae; genus Acanthosepion; species Acanthosepion lycidas. The sequence goes on along the minus strand of OZ010604.1, from coordinate 34,934,402 downwards.
AAATTTGCTAATTTACAATAAATCAGAGAAAAAAATGATTTAAACTAAAACTTCACCCAACAACGAAAAAGTAAAAATAAAGTTCGCCGAACGAAAAATAAAGTCAGACGACAGTCGAAAAACAGTTCGGCGAATAAACAAAAATAAAGTTCAACCGAAAGACGAGAGAAGTGTTTGAGCTAAAAAAATTAAAAAAATAAAAATAAATAAATAAAAAACAAACTTTAAATAAAATAAAGTAAACAAAAACAAAAAGTCTGAAGAAACTAGGAGTTAACCCAGCGAAATAAAATAGTTTCGGTCGAAACCGAAAAGGGGAGTAAGCTGATGAAAACTTTGCCGACTGGTAAGAAAATTAAGTATTCAAAATTTCAAAATAAATTAATAAAAACAGGTTCTTTTTTCAATAAGGTTTCTTAATTTTTTTTAAGAAATAAAGGAGATAATAAATAAACGCAAATCTATAAATTAAACGCAAATGAGTTAAAACAAAAGTAATAATCTGCTATGATTTGGTCAGACTAGAAAGAAAATTAAAAACAAAGATGGCAGCGAAAGCCGACATAAAAACTGGAAAATGACTGACAAGAAAAAAAAAATAAAATAAAATAAAATAAAAAAATTAAATTCAAACAAAAAATTAATAAACACGTAAAATAAAATTAACGGAGAGTTTTCGGCAAAAAAGTTCTTTGCATTCGTTTTCAAAAACGGTTGCAGATCAAACGTAAACAACTTGAAACTCCACCAGTCAGAAAATTGGTCAAATCTCATCAATAACGTGACTTCGAAAAAAAAAAAAAAAAATCTATAGCAGATAGCTGCATCCTAACAATTGTCATAAAAGTATTTATAGAAAAGGCACAGAAAGGCAACCTTGCAGCAGTGGGTATGTGACTG
>OZ010604.1:34888502-34931002 GCA_963932145.1 Acanthosepion lycidas | reverse complement strand
ACTACATGTTTCCCAAATATTTTTTTATATCTATAGTCTGCTGGAGCTAAAAATAGAGCGTGCCAACGTGTTTATGGGTTTATGTCAGTAGTTGAAATTAGACTGTAATTTTTTCCTTAATACTTGAAAAAAAAATAGTTGAAAAAAAAAACAGCCAAATAACAGATAAGTAAATTTGTACGGGAGGGAAAGTTTACGTTAACTTATTAATAATATCCACCGTCCCATTTTTAGGACGCTGGGCATTAATGGGTTTATAGGTAGAAGTAAACGATTTGTATAAACCTATAAATAATACCAGGCATTTACTTTTATAATTAATACTGGTCTTTACGGTGGACATTAATGTGTCAAGATCGTATTTTAGTCGTTGGAACATTTACTTTGCAATTGGATCGGAGAATGGTGCTCATTAAGTTAAATGTTTTGCCGTCATAAGTGAAATTTCTTTGTCTACATTTCAATATCTTTAGCATTTGCTTGTCATATATTATCATCTGAATTTACCAAGATGCAACTTTATTCAAAAGTATGAAAGGAAAAGGGAGAAAGATCGATGTTTTCACGAGCGTGCTATGCCTGGAACATCGGTGTCGAATATTCATTATTCAATATTCTTATGACAATTCGAAAACTAAATTCTTTGAAGACAAGTGTTTAATCATAGTCCAGATCAAGAAATGCTAAACATAAAAAAAGTGAACTTTGTTATCCGCTTACTCGTTATCCACAGAAATTCTGGTCACGGTTCACTCAGAAGCCCAATGAAAATGATTAAAATAAAACAATGTCGCGTAATTTTACTGTATGAGTACAAACTGGGAAAAAGAACCATTTTTGCATTGAATCATTATATACAATGAGAAATAGATACTCTTTGACGACAGTAAGAGAGTAAGCCAGTGGTTAGATGCTAGTGAATCGCCAAAACAATATCCAAAACCTAAAAAAATTAATGGTTATACCTGGTAGTCTTTCAAAGGTGTTATTAATTATCCATACTTGCCTCAAGGGAAAACAATAACTACAACCTCGTATGGTGGAATGTATGCACGAAAAATTGAAAAAGAAACATCCTAGACGTGTGAATAGCGATGGTCCAATTTTGCTGAACGACATCACACGGGCACACGCTCTCAAGCAACTATCGAAAAGCTGCATAGCCTGAATAATGATATTTTGCCTCATGCTCTATATTCACCTGATATCTCTCCTACTGATTATCACTTATTTAAGCATTTTGAGCTTTTCATAAGCAATAAAACATTTTCCAATAAGGAAGAATTTAGAGATACATTGGAAAACAGTCAGTGAAATTAGTTATTTAACAGAAGCGATTTATTCATTTTCTATAAGTGCGTCATGTCATGTCTGACAACTTAATATTTGTATTAGGCTGTAGTTGATAAAAGCTCATCGAGTTCCCTGAGTCAGGTAGTAAAAAAATATATCAGAACGTCAATAAAAGAAAGTGACGTATTTCGAAAATTCTTTTAGAACGACACAAGACGTGTCATGTATAGGAAAGAAAATAGTATGGATCAAGTAAAAAGTTCTTTTCAACAGTTCTGGGAGATAAGGAACCGCCCGAATAACATAAAATATAACAATATTTTATATTAAAAATGCTGCTGTTGTAGTAGTAGTAGTAGTAATAATAATAATAATAATAATAATAATAATAATAACAACAATAATCTTCTAAATGTATCATGGTTGTTGTGTATATGTCTTGAGTACTTGGGAAGATACTGTCTAACAAGTCGCAACAGACTAACAGCATTTTTCGAAATATGCTTGCTGTACACAATAAAGCAGATTTTTGTAGCATTCACAATGCATATTTTACACCAAATACGTCGGCATATACTTTAATGAGATGGTGCTAAGTGCACCAGTTGCTACTGGGTTGACGTTAACATTTTTCTCCCTCATTTTCCACAATCTAGCAATCTCAATCTCTCTTAAGTTCAGAGTAATTGCTAATCTTTTCTAAATTGATTTGCTGATATAATGTAGTTAGAGGATATAGCCATATAAATTAATATGAATTCTTTTTCAGTTGTGTTGAGGATTACTGTATCTTATCTTCGGTGTCCAATAACTCGAACTGTTTGAAAGTCATAGTTCCAGGTCATTTTTAGTTTGCTTTCTCCTTCCAGTACTCCCAGTGGTACGCGCGCTCGTACCATTTCTCGGACACGTTGTAACTATAGTTCTTTGCACAAGATCCAGTATAAGTTATGGCAAACTCTGCCATATCGTTTTTTATCCCTCTCTCGAAACCAGCATTTTATAGCCTCCTGATGTGACATGTGGGTCATTCACTTGTGTCTTTCCACAAAGCCTACAAATGTGAGTCATCTGTAGTTTGGTACACGTTGCTGGCTATGACTTTCGTACGTAAAGCTTGTTGTTCATGTGCAACGAGGATTACACTTTCAGTCCTTTTCTGGTTACCGTGCTTGAAATATTCGTGTGTGGCTTTACAGTCTTTCGGTCTTTCCGTTGCTCTTTCAAATTGTCCATGCAAACCGTTATACATTTATCCGACACCTTTGACGCCTTGAAACATAGAAATAGATCTCAACGCAATAACAAATAACAAGGTTAGTCACTTTGAAAAATACCTCTCTTTATGATCACATCGTTAACATATTCATTATTCTTGAGAACAGTAATACCATTGTCTGCTATACCGAACATCTGGAGTGTTTCCGAAATCCATGAATGAAATTCCATATCATAGGCCTTTTGTAAATCAATCCTAGCCATACATAGTTTGATTTGATGTCTCTTACAATGACCCAGGATTGTTTTGTCAACCGGATGATCCTTAGTACCTTGTGAGTCCTTGCGGCACCCTATCTTTGCACAAGATAGCATTTTTATGGTGGGAGTAATATGTTTTCTCCGCGAAGATTCCTGTCAGGACTTTTTCAAATGAAAATGAGGCATTACCCTTTCTTTTGTCCTTCATTGTAAGTATCATTCTACCGGTCAAGAATAGAGCCACGAGATACACATTTATCCAGGTGTCCTGCTGTTCTGCTATGTAAAGCAATAAATCTCTTCAGTCCAAATTCCTGTATATCCCATCAGGGCGAGGTGATTTCCAAGTTGGGAGTTTCCTCACTTGTGCGGACACATTTTCAACACGTATGGGATAGCTTGGGAATTTTCAGCAGCTCATGCTTAACAGATTAAATCTATTCAGCGTTCCTATTGTGGGTGACAATCTTGTCCCAGATTCCGTTTTTAAAAGTCTGAGCTTCCGCAGCATCAAGACTTTCTCACCAGTGTCACTCCTGTGTTCATACAAACGATGTTTTTAACTGCTCACATCTTTCTGCATATCTCCGGACCTTCCGTGTTTTTGGCATAATTCTCTATTTCAATGTCTCCATACTTGTTCTAAGCCCATTTACCCATATCTTGTATTTCTATTCCAGCTCATCTCGCTCCCTTTGCTTACCATGTACCCGGTTCCCTTTATACAGCTCTTTTATCTTACTCGGATGTTTTCTTAGCAGTACAATCCTCTTCTTATACTACGGCTCTTTTTTCTTTTTTACTTCTGCTTTCACTTTATTTTCATTCTCGCTTCGACCAAAAAACGCTGTAGCGCGTATCAGATCCTTTGTCTCAGTGATATTTTTGTCAGTATGAACAAGAGAATATCGTTTACCTCCTGGGTAACTCATTGTTTCGATCATGCTTTCTCAGGTTCATGGGAGTATGATCATCTGTCCAATCATTAATTCAAGCAACTGTTCAACAATACATTCTGACCTTCATTCAGTTCAGGTACTGGGGTTTCTTCAGCTTCATGAACGATTGGGTCATTTTCATCGACAGGATTTTCCACTGACCTCAACTCATTCACTGAATTCGTTGTCAAGATCTTTGTCAGTTCTTGATTCATTAGCAACCTTTCTACTAATCCCTGCAATTTCAACATCATTCAACATCATTTGTTCCGTATTACCCTTACCTCGTTCATCAATCCAGTTTCAGAGAACCAGGAACTAAATTTGCCTTTTCGTGTCATTCAATTACAATCTCATATTTCGACAATTTTCCTCGCTTATGTTGCATACTTGATGTTTCTTGTTCAACAACAGGATAATGACAGAGTAGAGCCTGACCCGCTTCTTTCGCGCATTTAACTCCACACCTGCCAGACAAGGAAGCTTCTGCCTTGTCAATCCCATTTATGCTATTATTGATTATTTCACTATTATTTGATATCGTTTCTATGAATTAGTTTATTCGTTTTAGGTTTTCTCCTGCGTTTAGTGTTTTTTCTCGTCCCACTATCACTATGTGGTTTGTCAACCAAAACCAAGAGACGTCCACTTGCTCTCATCAAGGGTGAAAGTTATACCGTGCGCCAGATTTCATCTTCATATTTCTTCAACTCATTCTGATGATTCTTCTTTTATATGCTGTGTTAATTCAGAATGTAGGATGTACGGGTGGTGTAACGGATAGCGCAAATACTCTTGGTAAAGGTATGAATACATCTCCTTCTCTCAGCTATAAGTTAAATAGTAGGATTTGTATCTGTAAAAATCAATGTTATTCGCAAAAAAAAATTGTTTATGCAAGCCGATTAATAAAGTGTTGCTAAGCCGTAAAAAAAACAAATCAATCAACTTTCAGGATTTGGGCGTTCATGACTCTCCACAAATCCCGATCTTTGCAACTCTAAGCAATATTTGTCTTTTTACTATCTCTTTCACTCACTTTTCGACCATCCATTTACACAACCTCGTTAGCTAGTTTACTGATTCCTTCTTGTCTTCAATTTGTCCTCCGAGTATCAAATTTTCCAAGCTTTCTTTCCTCAATAAGTGCCCAAGAAATTTCAACTGTCTCTTTCTGATCCTAAATGTTATGAGAGCTGGCAATAATAAGTCTCTGTTATAAGCAAGAAATTAAACAAAGATGCTGTTTCAAGTATACAAAAGGTAGAAACTATTTTATTTTCTTCTACTTTCTTCCTTACCATCATTACTTTTTTTCAACACTTGTAATTTTCTCCTAATTTTTCTGTCTTTAATAATCCTTACTTTTGTTCTGTCTTTCACATCCATTAAATATAGAAACGAAAACAAATTCAGTGGTTGGAGATTTAAATACAAAAATATGTCTATTGTGAGACCGGAACTACCTACACAATAGACTCTTCCAGGTCTGTATTAAGTATGCGGCACAACACTCTAGACAGAGAGAGAGAAAGAGACAGAGAGAGCCGCGTACGACTACCAGTATTGGACACTAACATATAGTAAGCTCCGCTTACACTATCTCTGTAACCTGTTGTTCTTACATCTAATCCGTGTTCCGTGTTTTCCTTCTGTGGTCCCGACTTTGGCCCCACATCATTGACGACGAGGATTCGAGAAACGCACTCACGGCGAAACCTCAATACCTTACCAGTTCCACATCTTTGTCGACGAAAAATTCGAGAAACGCATTCACGTCGAAAACCTCAATACCTTGCCAGTCCCACATCAGTGGCGACAGAAAGATTCGAGAATTTCGTCCTCACCATATCAATAGCGACAGAGTACTCGAAAAATACACAAACTCCACGCGTTCCCACAGCAGTGTTGAACGAGAAATTAAGCTGGTATTACTACATTAGCGATTTAAACGCAACACCCAGCGTCTACATATAAAAAAAAATATATTCCGATACGAAACCGCAGTGACGAGAAGTGATTCGACATCTACAGAATATTAAAGTCTGTCCAAATAACAATACGAGAACGATTTCTTACACACCCACACACAGAAAAAAAGACAGTTGTTCGTAAAACAAACTGACAACACAAGAGCAGAAGTACTACCATTGTACTCAAATTTTCGAAAACAACTAAAAAATTTTTATGTCACTGAGTTGAACGCGGGCATAAAATTATTCTCCCCACAAATTCACTGAGGTGAGTTTTCTCTTTTTTGTACCTCTATATATAAAAAAATACATAAGTGTGATGTAAATTGATACAATTAAGTTAAAATTAACGGAACCACGGAATTTCAAAAAAGCTAAACACATAATTAGTTTAGTTTAACTAATTGTCTGTCCATATTTTTTTTTTTTTTTGTAAAAGGAAAAAAAAAAAAAAGAAAAAATCCAAGATTTTTTTGTGTACCTCCCCTTGGTACACGGGTTTCAAAGCAAAAAAAAAATCGCTGTCATTTTTGTCTGTCTAAATATGGAAGATTTACAAAAAGTAGTTGCCCAAATGCTAAAAGTAAATTTGGATCAGCAACAAAAATCAGAAGAAAGACAACAACAACTATTTTTGGAATTACATAAGCAGCAAATGGAATTCCAAAAAATTACGCTTCAGAATGCTGAACTACAACAGAAACAAATTAAAGAATTACTCGTAAATGCATTAAAAGGGTCAAACTCTGAAAAAGATACAATATTCTCCCAGGGTACAATCTACAATTCAATGGAAACCTTTGAATACGTACCAGAGAACGACAAAACGTTCGAGGCTTTTTACAGGAGATACGAAGATATTTTCAACGTAGACTGTGAACAATGGCCCAGTAAAAAAAGGTACGTCTACTATTGAGAAAACTGGGAACTACAGAACATAGTAGGTTCGTAGACTTCATACTACCCAAGAAAACCACTAACTTGGATTTTTCAGAGACTATTAAGCTCCTATGGGAACTATTCGGGCCTAACACAACCTTGTTCCACAAAGTTGGAAATGCCTGAACACAAAGGAAACCAGCAAGATATTCTGACGTTTGCAGCATCGGTAAACAAGCTCTGTAATGATTTTAAACTAGCCGAACTAACTGCCGATGATTTCAAGTGCTTAATTTTCGCACAAGGTCTAGTATCAGCAGAAGACGCCGAAGTCAGACGACGGGTACCGGCCAAGCTTGAGAACGTACACGGATTGACTCTCTAAAAACTGGCAGAGGACTGTGAAAGAGTAATATCTGTAAGGCATGACTCAAATACTATCGAGGAATCAGGTGTGGCTCAGATTAATAAAATCAGAAGCAAGTCTACCTCCTATTCCACTCAAAAAGACAAAAGGCAAATCTCATGTCCTAAATTCCGCAGTAACCAAAACCCAAATAGGTTAAAGAAACCGCCCGGACCATGTTACCATTGGAGTAAATGACATTGGATGAAATTCTGTCCAGTTAAGAACAAAAAATATTGCAAAAATTGCAATAAAAGTGGGCATACTTTAACTTCGTGCTGGTACGCCAACAGAACGAGAAAACCCAAAAATAAAATTAGGCAAGCTCAATCTGACAATATTGTCGATAGGAATTTAAGAAAATATGTAACTGTGGATATTTTCAATAAGTCCATTAAATTCCAGCTTGACTCGGGTTCCAATCTTTCAACCATTAACTGGCGTACTTGGCGAAAATTAAACAAGCCGACTTTATTAAAAACGGATAAAACAGCAAAATCCGTAACTGGCGAAAAGATTAACATTTTAGGCGAGGTAATACTTACAGTAACACTAAATGAAGTTACCAAAAAGCTCAAAGCCTACGTATTGAAAACTTCAGATAACTTATTTGGAACAGATTGGATAGAAAAATTCAATCTCTGGGATTGTCCAATGAGCACATTTTGTCGCAAGATACAAAGTACAACGTCCAATTTGGTAAATCTAAAAAAGTAACTCAAACAACAATTTCCCCAGGTTTTTTCTGGCGGCCTTGGGAAATGTACTAAAATGAAAGCTAAGTTCAAGGTGAAGGACGATGCACAACCGGTATTAAAAAAGAAACGGAATGTCCCTTACGCTGCTCTAGAGCAAATCAATAAAGAGTTAGATAGACTCGAACAAGCAGGTATTCTGTCAAAAACAGATTTCAGCGAGTGGGCAGCACCTACGGTCTACGTAAAAAAGAAGTCCAATCAAATACGAGTATGCGCAGATTTTTCTACAAGGTTAAACGATGCCTTGCAAGATCACCACTATCCTCTCCCAAGCCCTGAAGAAATTTTCAATAAAGTCAATGGCGGAAATTTTTTTCCTAAAATCGACCTCTCGGACGCATACCTTCAGATAGAGGTGGAAGAAGAAAGTTCCAAATTGCTCTGCATAAACACCTATAGAGGGTTGTACAAATACAAAAGACTGGCTTTTGGAGTAAAGGTTGCGCCTGCAATTTTTGCAGCAGGTCATGGACGCCATGCTGGGCGACCTTGACTACGCAACAGCCTATTTGGATGATATACTGGTTACTAGTAAAACTACGGCAGAGCACCGGAACCATATAATAAACGTATTCGAAAAGATACAAGAATACTGATTTAAGGTTAAGGAGGCAAAGTGTGACTTTTTCTTACCAGAGATTAAATACTTAGAGCACATTATAAATAAAGACGGTCGTAGGCCGGATCCAGAAAGAGCCAACGCGATCAGAAACGTGCCAGTTGCAGATAACGTTCAAGCGTTACAAAGCTTCCTCGGCCTAGCTAACTTTTACCAAGAGTTCATTAAGAACATGCAAAATTTGAGAGGGCCTCTCAACCAACTTTAAAAAAAGGACAAACCATGGTCATGGACCCCGGAATGCCAAGACGCATTCGAGAAGATCAAGAAAACTCTTACTTCAGACCTCTCCCTCAGCCATTACGACCCTAGTCTCGACATCATAGTCGCAAGTGATGCAAGCTCGTACGGCATAGGTGCTTGCATTTTACATAAACTGCCAGATGGTTCACGAAAAGCTGTGGCTCACGCATCAAGATCTCTACTTCCAGCTGAGAAACAATATTCCCAAATAGAGAAAGAAGCTCTAGGGTTAATATTCGCTGTGACAAAGTTTCACAGATATCTACATGTTAGACGGTTCATACTGCAGACTGACCATAAACCTCTAATTACAATTTTTGGTTCTAAAAAAGGTCTGCCAGTCTATACTGCAAATAGATTACTTCGTTGGGGAACGATGCTCTTAAACTATAATTTCAAGATAGAGTTCCTAATATCCAAAAATATTTGCCATGCAGACAGTTTATCGCAACTCATTCCAAAAAAATACAGAAGTCTTTGAAGACTCCATCATTGCTACTCTAAGGACAAATTGTGAAATCAAAAACATGATCGTGAGTACAATAAGAGAGCTCCCAGTTACTTTGGCCGACATAAAAAGGGAGTTTCGAGAGGATGAATTCATTCAATCCATAAAAATCAAAATTCGTAACAAAGATCCCAATGTGCCTGAAGTTTTCTCCCTCTGCGATGATGTCCTACTATACAATGATACAGTGATTCCAAACAGCCTACAAAGAAAAATCCTCAGGGATTTTCACATGGGACATCCGGGGAAGAACCGTACGAAAAGCCTCATGCGCTGCTACGTTTATTGGCCAAACATGGACAAGGACATAGCAGACATGATAGAATCATGCAAAGGATGTGCGCTTGCAGCAAAAGCTCCAACCACGACGTGCAAACCATGGCCAAACACAGACCATCCATGGCAAAGAATTCATGTCGATTTTGCAGGGCCTATAGACAAGATTTACTACCTCATTGTTGTGGATAGCCACTCAAAATGGCCTGAGGTCCTACAATGCAAAAGACCAACCACAAACTGAACGATCGGATTTCTACACGAGCTATTCGCGCGTTTTGGCGTGGTAGATTGTGTAGTTATAGATAATGGCACTCAATTCACATCAAGTGAATTTAGTGACTTAGTGAAAGTCATATCAGGTGAACCACATTAAAACACCTCAGTACCATCCTAGGTCGAATGGCCAGGCCGAAAGGTTCGTGGACACTCTAAAAAGGGCTTTAAAAAAGGTACTAGGCACACCGACAGATATAGCATTGCAACAGTTCCACGGCAAGCAAAGTTCAAAAAAACCACATCGCCTCATAAGAAATATTTCAATCCTGGCGATAAAGTCTTTTTCAAGGCTTACAAAAACAATATAACATTCTGGGAAGTAGGCACCATAAAACAAAGAATTGGCGAACTGTTCTATATTGTCCAAGGACCGAAAAACACTCACAAACGCCATTGGAACCAGCTCAGAAAATGCTGTTTGAAGGAATCGGAGGAATCACTACAAAATAGCTGTGAAGAGCCGATCGATGTAATTTTAGATCACTTCGATCTCAACACACCCAAAGTCTCTCCTGAAGTGTGATGCTCAGGAAGCAAAAGGAAATTTACTCAACCGCTCGACGTAAATCCCAAGAGGAAAAAGTATTAACAGTTTTATTTTTTCTCTCCTTTTCAAAAAGAAAACTCTTGGAAGGGGGGTATTGTGAGACTGGAACTACCTACACAATAGACTCTTCCAGGTATTAAGTATGCAACACTACACCCTAGACAGAGAGAAAGAGACAGTGAGAGCTGCATATGACTACCAGTATTGGACACTAACATATAGTAAGCTCCGCTTACACTATCTCTGTAACCTGTTGTTAATATATCTTTCTTACATCTAATCCGTGTTCTGTGTTTTCCTTCTGTGGTCCCGACTTTGGCCCCACATCAATGTCCTTTACATTTATAATTTTAAACCAATATTTGAATGATAAAGGCAAGTGATGATGGAAACAGAAAAAACAAAGAAATTTTGCATAGAAAAACTTTCATAGTATCATTACATAGTTATTTCCTTTAATTAAATTCCATTACACTTGTAATTATATGAAGAACAAATAAGGCACAATATTTATTGGATCATGGGATTACTGTGAAGTTATATTTGAAAAATAATGTAAAGTGTGTTGACACCAAAATTTGAAAATATTTTGAATCTATGTAATTAAGGTCGTCTTCTAAAAGGCTCAATGAAAAATGTGCAGAAATAGAAAGAATGATTATCACAGATAAAGTAGACATGCATAAAAACAAACAAACAAGAAAACTAATAGGACAAGGGATATGCTCATCAACAGGATGATGTATAAAATTCAAGGATAGGACATTTGATATTAGAGAAAGAAAAATACTTCAGAGATGAAAGAGAACAATGGACAATACACAGAAATATTGAAAGGCCAGAAATATTAAAATCTGAAGTGGAATCAGTACTGGCAAATATGAACTGAAGTAAAACAGCAGGACCAGATGGAATCATAACAGAGATGCTGGCAACCTTAGATGATTTTGTCATTGACAAGATCATAGACATAATAAATGTAATATACAATGGTGATTATATACCAGAAGACCTAAGTAGATCCATTGCCTAAGAAGCCTAATGAACCATATAACAAAACTTATAATTTGAATTCTGATGAATATAGCACACTGCAGAAATAAACCGGAAACAAGAAAACAGTATGGGTTCATCAAAGTCAATGGAACAAGGAATGCAATATTTATGCTCAGAATAACATCAAAAATAGCAATACAAATGCAAAAGGAGGTGGGTACCTGTGTTTTATAGATTATACAAAAGCATTTAATAAAATATATTACAGCAAATGTTGGAACTGCTAGGTAACTTTGACATATTAGGGAAGAATACTAGAATAATCCAGAACCTATACTGGCAGTAAACCACATGTATACAGATAGAAAATGAGTTCAGTAAATATACAAAAATAGAAAGTGGTGTACGACAAAGATGTATCTTATCACCAGACCTATTCAAGCTATACAGCAAAAGGTGATTGTAAGAGAATTACAAGTCCTAGTAGGATTCATTACTGACAGTGACAATCTTAACATAAGATATACAAATGACACAGCGTTGATGGTAAAGTGTTGAAACTAAGCATTAAATATTTTTGTGATAGAAATTGCATTTTTCTAAGTATATCTAAAACAGCTTTGTATAGAAACAAATTTGCACTCAATGATCATGGAATCTCCTAATGTGTGCAGTTAACACAAAAGCAATTCAGGTATTTTTACCAAATTCCACATTAAAGAAACAAAGTAGGGCTTTGTTTCTTATCCAGATAGACCCACATTTAATAAGTGAATGTATATTAAATTTTGAAAAATCCAATAATCCTACTAAATTTGGTTTGACATAAGTATAATCCAATCATCAGCCAGATTACATAAAGTTATCCTTGCTACTTGAGACAATAGTGTACATAATACATTTTATTCATGAAAGCAATTAAAACCTTTTCTAATTAAATAATCTTAGTTTTATTGCACTTTTATTTTATGACTCAGAGCAGATTTTCTGTATTTGACCAAAAAGTTTGAAGATTTAAAGTCTGTCCTTATTATGTCATTACACCCCACACACACACTAATATGATTTTAAATAAAGAATTGTTGCAAAAATAATTTAATTCCATTCTGAAATCAACAATTATACAATTTTTGCAAGAATTTCTAAATCAAATCTCTAGTACAAATTTAAAGAAAATTTTCAAGCTTCTAAAAAACAAAATTATATCAAAATATCCTTTCATATTCCTCTTAATAATAACAGATTTTGATGATAAAATTTTGTTTTTATTAAGTTTTAGGCATTATCAAAATTGGTTACAAACTTTGATAAACCTTTGATATAAGGGAAACAGACCATAAGACTTTTCCAATCCTCTTTCTTCACCCTTCTCTTCCTGTCTGTACAAGCTGATGTCAGGTGTTCAGGTTTGTTTTTATTCTGTGTAGACTTAGACTCAGTAGAAACAGGCTGAACACTGAGTAGTAATAAAGAACAAGATGAGTTATCTCCACTAGACAAGGAAACCGGGACAAGAACAATCTACCCTTGTAGATTAAATAAAGAGTCCAGTTTGAAATTCCCAGAAAGATAAACACCTGAAGAAGGCTGCAGTATACAATGGCTGAAATGTTTTGATGAAAACAAAGATGAAGGCAATTGTCTGAGTGTAAATAACAAATAACAATAAGTCTTCCTGCCAAAAATTCAAAGAAAATCTTATTTTTCTCATCATAAGTTAATTTTACCAGTAAACCTATACAAACTATTTACAGAGTATCATATTTTATGGCCCCTAAGATCCTCCATGGTTAGGTCTTTAAGATTATACAGGACCACTAGTCCTGGTGGCAAACAGCACTTAGGTAAATATTAGCTGATCACATATGTCAACTTGATGTTTAAAAACTGAAAGATATTTTTTTTATGTCTTTTTGTGGAAAAGGTGAGAGATGACACTAGGGAAGGCTAGGAGAAAAAAATTTAAAGCATATTCTGTCAAATTATGATAAAATGAAGTTTCAAATAAAACAAAATCCACTGGTGGAAAATATCATCTTCAGATAATTTTATACAAAAAGAAAAAAAATTAATGTCAAAATATCAATTTGTGGATAATGTGATTCAAATGGTTGAATTTGTTAATACTTTGTTCTTCCTTTACAAGTGATAAAAAAATATGAAAACTTCTGAACAAAAATTTCATCATCAAATAGTTTTTTTAAATTATCTTTTTAGAATGACCTTGCCATAAATGACTGAACAAGTGATACTAATAGGTTTTTAATTTAGTTAGTCTCCAAGTCCCAGAGGTAGTGATTTGAGTGGGTCCATGGGAAATTCAGTGGGTACCAACTAAAGTTTCTTAATAAATTGTAGTGTTAAACTGCAGGGTTCCAGATTAAGTTTTCTTTTTAATATTGTCCCGAATTTTTGTCTCAAATCACTTAAACTGTCAGAACAAAGTTTGTTTACTTTTCTTTTTAGATTTAAAAAATAAAAATCTTTTTTAAATTAAATTAATAAATTCAAAAACAGTATTTACATTTAATCACAATTCAATTAAGAAAGTTTTTTTTTTTTGAGAATTATGACAGAACAAAAGCTTATTTTTTTAAATTAAATGTGTTGACTGGTTTCTTATAAAAAAAAAAAGTCGGATAAATGAACTTTCTTTTAAAAAATTTAAGTTATCTCCCTTGAATTAGCTTCGAACTATGAATCTAATTAATCAGTGATGCACTTTCTTTAACTTTCACATCTGTATGCTTGCAAATTCAAAGAAAAATTTTTTTTTTCTGTAATAACATAAATATTACCAAAATAAAAACTCAAATGAAATAGAGATGAGTATACTACACATGAACAAAGCATTGAAGAAATTCAAATAAAAATAAAATGATGATTGTAGTACCACAATAAATACATTAATAAGATTGCTGATTGTAATACATGAACAAAACATTCTGATCACCTTAATAGAGTCTATGAACTGTCACCAAAAGATCGTTTAGTTTTAAAATAATCAAATAAATCAAATGTGATTTTAATTGATGACAAAATTCAATTACTATGAAACATTTAATTAAAAGTGAAAAGTATATTGAGAAAGATGAAAGAATGCAGGTATGTTTGTAGTGTATTAAGCAGATTAATATGAATAAACTGAATAGCATTTGTCAATAATTACTTATACTTCCTAATGCACAGCGTTCTCTGACCCATTCCTATTTGGCCAGTACCTCTTCAAAAGGGAACTATGACCTTTTGTAACCCGGGTTGATGGTAAGAAGCTGCTCTTGATGTTCTAATGATAGTCCATTCTGATGAAGAATGAGGTTCTAGGAAGAGAACCTTTGTTCACAGTCATCACATGCACAGTCACAGATGGTGAGGTTGGAAAAATTTTTAGGTGCTATTTTGTCACCAATGCCCAAAGCTTTCACATATTGTCTCAGGGGTAGTGCTGTGCTTTGGTAACTTTAGTAAGTCCAACTTCAGTTGAGACTGAACAGTATTGATGAGGGGATGGGTAGTCATCTAGTGATTTTCTCCATCCTCAATTCATTTATGGATTTTCACATATCCATCATGAGTAATTTCAAACTCCTCCTCTTCACAGACCATTAGCTATTCCTCACTCATGAAGTCACACTGCAAGGAAGTATGTCAGCATTATCCTGTGAACACCCTCAAGAGCATCGTAATACAATAACCATCAAATAGAATGCAGCACTTTGTAAGTGAATGCTGGGTCTTCCAGAATTTTTTTTTTTTATTTTAGTTGCTCATTTGGGACTGGGAAAGTTTGTCCATTTCATTCACCAACATAAAGTCCCCTCAAAGGATGAAACTTATCAGCTAAGAATAGTTTTTTCACTTATTCATAAAAACAATTACATTAATTAAAATTTATATTTATTTGCATATTTGGCCATAAGTACATTCAAAACCAGGAAAAGGGTATTATTAGTCTGACTCAACTATTATGCCAACTGGAACATAAATTAAGTACATATCACAACCAACAGTACTAATAGTTTTTAAAATAACATGTTTTTTATATTTAACAATGAAAATGCAAAATGTTTAAAAAAAAATATCTAAGTAACATATCATAGTTCATTCATGATAAATGATTTGCTTTCAGTTACAGAAAGAATATATTAGTTACATTTTAAATTAAAGATGGACACATCATTGGCTTAAATGCCCATGTTGACTTAGTATCAACAGATTCCTTTTACCAACTCATAACTGTTACAGGTTGATTTGCATGCAATACTTCATTTTCATGAGAAAACTGGCGCATCCCTGGAACACACAGATAGGGAGTTTACTATGTCCTTTTAAATTTTTATGCATCAGGGAGCGGGTGAACTACAGGAAAATAAATTTAGTTGCTCTTGTAAAATAAAAATGCACACACAGACACACACACATATATTCATACACGTTTCATTAAATAATATAGACAAGTGTTGTCTATTTATTTTATGTAAATTTTTTTCGTAACATCTGATAAGTTTAATAACATTATCGTTGAACAAAGAAAGAAATTCACAATATTGATCTATAATGAAAAGATGCTGCCTAAATACACACAATATATATATATATATATATATATATATATATGACAATTCTTAAGAGAATCTTAAGGAAGAACACAAAACTAAAATCATTTTTTTTTTCTTTAATAAATACAAAAATATTAACCATATACAACAAATAGTAATAATTTTATACATAAATGCATTTGAAAACTACCACCACATATGAAGGGACATAAGAGATGTCTTGTTTGCATAAAAACATTTTACCTTTGTATTTGGTATTTGGAACAGTCAGTACTGAAATACATTCAGTTTTTGTTTTGCATGAAAATTGTTGGTTGACCAGATGTGCAATATGCCATTATGATAAACAATTCCTGCTCATATGATGAGTATATAAACAAAATGTAGTATGATTAAACATTCATTATGCCAAAATTTAATTCACTAGCCTGTGAGTTAGGAATCTACTTGACTGGGTCAGATTGCTGCATATTTCTCACCAGTGTATTCTTAGGGAGTATTTGAGTCTAAGCAAAATCCTGGATTTCAATTACTGATTTTCAAGGTAGGTAGGAAGATTGGTGCAACACAATAACTTTTACTTTATCTGCCCTGATGATTAATCAATTTAACTGAATATTAGCAACAAACGAATTAATTATGAAAGAATTAACAGAAACAAGGAATTTAAATCTCAGGGACATTTTGGAAGTGAATGGTCATCTGGAAACTTATTCATATGAGCAGGCTGCAAAATCTTTTTATATTAATGCAATTATAGAAAAGCAGGACCTCTCTCTCAAACCTTCTTAGGTTAACATGGATTTCACCAAGTGAAGATTAAATTAAACTGTGTCAAGCTTTGAGCAAGATTTTTGCTGTACCTTTGTCAATAATCTACAAGATTTATTCTAAAAAGAGCAGAATATATGGTTATTCTCAGAGATGCAGAAAGGCTGGAAAAATAGATTGTAGAGAATTCTTTGTATTTATTAGAAAACAATTAAAGAATCCATAATAAAAATAATGAAATCTTGCAGAGAAATGAATAACATGTTAATCTTTCCCAAACATAGCAGTCTGAAGTCTTGGCTAATAGAATTAAACTGCTTAGATGATCCAATATAGCAGAACAGTTTCTTCATTCGTAGTTTTCATGTTAGCTGGGCTGACCCTTGGCTATTTAATGTGAGCAATTTCAAAGATCGCAATATCTGAAATAATGAAAGGATAAGAAAAATATGTGTTAATAGTAAACAAAATTGATTTTCTATTATTTGGTGTAATGATAATTTCATAAGAAATTACAGTTAAAGAATTCATGGCAAGTCACAAGATAAACTTAAATTATGAATGTGAAATAATTTTATTATTAGAGAAACAAGAACAAAATGAGAACAATAGAAAGCAATAGAAAGGTACATCATAAAAGTGTTTAATTTCAATCCAAATGAAATGAAAATAAGTAAAAGACTGAAATTTCTTAAAAAAAAAATCTACATATTATGGCCAAGTAGATTTCTAAATTAAATGCTTTAGAAAGTAATGACATGAGTGTTTATCTTGCCTGTATTATTGGGGTTGGAGGAGACTTCCAATAAAAATAAAATTTACCATAATTTATAAAATAAATATTATTCCTAATCTATAAAAGTCTAACAGAAAATTAAATATTCAATGTAAAATAGAGCATTTTTTTTAGTAAACATCCAATTCTTGTTTAATAACTACTAAAGGAAGTAATAAAATTTACTTACCTTAAGTTTAGCTTCTCCAGTGGCTCCAGTAATTCGTAAACCCATGTTGTGCATCTCTTTTGTTGTTAAAAACCCTCTGCAAATATATATATATATATAAAAATGATAGAAATTAAGGATTTGAGATAATTAAGTAATTCATCGAGTCTAGAAGAAACCTCAACATAATGCAGAAAGCACTGGATGGCCGTTTTGTCCTATATTTGGGACTCATCAGCATTGCGCATCCACTACCGAAAATTGAAACCTGGACAGCTACATTGATAGGTAAACGTCATACCAACTGTACTAATGGGCCTTGAACCAGCTTCTAATGTTCTGGATGGAGCGGCTTGGTGATTGTATTCGTGGATCTCGTAGGCACAGTCCTATGGGTAAAGGAACTTGGAGGAGTTCCACCACGGAATATGTGAACCAGCGGCACAATATCCGAGTCTAGTTTGCTACCTCTTCATCACCAAGGCCCGTTAGTACAGTTGGTATGACATTTGCCTATCAATGTAGCTGTCCGGGTTTCAATTCTCGGTAGTGGACGTGCACTGCTGATGAGTCCCAAATATAGGATGAAACAGCTGCCCAGTGCTTTAGATTGTTCTAATTCCATGTACCATGCCCTTGGATATCTTGGTTTCAGTTAATTCCTATTAGTAACATGGAAATTGTTACAGTGCTTCATATCTGAAATATATATATATATCTATTATATAGACTCTGCATTACAAACATCAAAAATATTTAACTTAATTAAAAAAAGATTGTGCTTTTAGTATTGTAAGTATATTATTTATTTATTTATTTTTTTTAAATCATCTCACTTGAACCAAGGCAGGAATGCCACTCTTATGCAGGAGGTTACAGAGAGTGAAAATGAGAGTAAAGATTGAGTATTGAGAGGATGGAGGAAAAGACAAAGATGGATAGAATTCAAGAGGACAGAGGATGACAATTGACATTGCACTTAACTTTTTGAAGATTGTATTTATTGGTGAAATGATATCTAAAACCAGTGATAGGCTTATGTGTATATCACTCAGTAAAGTCTCTGTTCTAGAGGGGAAATCAGGTATGGGTACTCCAGATGAGTCATTTGTAGAGTTGCAAGAGAATTTCCAAGCAAAGCATTCAGATTTATCTGCTGTAGATGTCAGGACTTCAAATTGATTGAATAGAGGAGGGATTGAGCATTTACTGTTGTTCCATACACTCTTGCAATAATCTCTAGAACCGAACATGCAAGATGCTATACATTGTTTATTTTATCAGCAAACAATGACATCCCTTCTTTGAGAACACTCTTGTACTCCTTACGAGCAAAGATATCTGTTGCAATCAAATGTGTCACTCTGGTACAGCTGGAAGAAGTGATTCCCATGGGCTATAGCAGCTGAGTATGCAGATGAGAAACAAGGAGATGAATGTGATTTCACTTGGTATTTCCATGATAGAATGAAAGTGAGGAGACCTCAGAGGCACATTTTGAACAGGATGATTAAAGACTTCATTCCTAGGGATATCTTGAAGGAAGTCATGGAACAAGTCCCAATCAGCTTGATGATAACAGAAAGATGTTATATTGATAGGAGGTTCTTGGCTGGTAGGAAGCAGAATGAGATGTTTACAGACACTAACCCATGATCAGAATTGCCAAGAAGGCAGAGCTGCAGAGTACAACATGAGTCAGGGATAGAGATAAAGAGATCTAGAAGAGAAGTGTGGGTAAATCCACCACTCGCATGAGAGTTTGAGTGATTGAGAAATTCAGGGTTTGGATGCCAGTAAGGTCAGTGACAGTGATTAAACCACCTGTTATGGTGGGGTATTAAAATCACCGAACACAAATATATTTCCAGTAGGGGGTGTAGAGAGAGTTGGCCTTGTCTATATTATCAGGAATACTATCTATCCCTGTGGATTAAATAAAGGGTTTGGTTTGAAGTTCCAGTATATATCACCTGAAGAAGGCCAGAGCTTACAACAGCTGAAACATTGTGAATATGGCAATAAAGATGAGGACAATAGTGCAAACAATGTAAATAAAAAAAATAAATAAATATAGAGAGAATTAGAATAGTCCCAACAGAAGGTTTCAGAAATGTCAAGCCACCTGACATTCCTACGCTGATGCAGAGACTTGAGACTCATCCCTTCAGGCTTGACACCAAAACTTCCGCTCAATTCCAGGAAAGGAATTCTAACCTCAGAAAAAGTGGGACATGCCCTTGTTCAAGAAAGAATCCAGTACAACAGTTGGATAAGACATCAGCTGCAATCCAATATCTCTGAGAGGCCTGAGGCCTTCCACAGAATTACCAACAAAGAAGACTGAAAAAGAATCCATCAGGATCTGGATAAATCCTAGGGATAAGAATATGATGCAGTCAAGGCCCATCAAATACAGAAATTGAACAGACTGAAAGATCAGAAGGGGTAACGCACAAGGTCCATCACCCCTCAGTAGTCAATATCAGTCAACATCAGCTGAGTACCTTTGAGGAATCACTACTGAACAAGGGTTTCAACTTCACAACAACCATCAAGCAGATACCATATTTAGAAATAGCCTCCAGTTGAAGAAATAGTCTTGAACATTTCTCAGGCTAATACACATATGAGCTAAGATGGAAAGTGTGATGTAGAGAAGGCCAAGCTGCCCAAATCAAACATCACAAAACTGGAGAGGCTGGCAGTCAAAACCCTACAGAGAAATGATATTATCAACAGACTTCCCACCTAAGATATACAGGCAGTTGTCACATTATAGCATGCTACCTCACATATATTGTTTCTGCAAAATTCACAAAGATGGTATTCCTCTCAGGCCAATTGTTAGCTGACAAGGTTCTATGTGCCACCCTCTGAGCCACATCTTTGTAGATATAATCGACCCATTAATAGGAAAGTCACCATCATATGTCCAAAACTCTACCCACTTTATGGAAATAATAAAAAATGCTCGTTTCCAATCCAACCAGATGGATGTGATGAGGGGCCCACAGAGGAGGCACTATCAGTAGTCAAGGACAGAATGATCTTGGGCTCATCTATAGGAGAACGTACACATATACCAATAGATAACCTGATGAAGATGCCGACTTTCTGTACACATATAATATACTTCCGAATGGGACCAGACATATTGATAGGATGAAGGCTTAGCAATGGCCTCGCCATTATATCACCACCAACTGCTAACATATACATGTACTAATATCTCTAACAGAGTCAAGTCATCCATATACATTCACTGGACAATACTTCTACCACCTATACAGTGTAAAGAAAGGGATAGTCTGCTGCCCACAACATCAAGCAGAAGTCATAGGTGGCGACCCAGAGATGTATGAAAAAGAAATGGTCAGTATAGGCAGTACTTGGCAAGGTAACAACTACTCTGGGTATATGATAGCAACCCCCACAAATGGGAACGACAGGTAAAAGATGATAACACTCAGAAAACAAATATCACTTGAAGAAGGCTAAAGCATACAATGACCAAAATAATGTGAATATGACAATAAAGATGAGGACAACACTCCAAATGATGTAAATAGTGTGTGCATATATATATATATATATATATATATATATATATATATAACCACTTCTAAAACCATCATGCATGTAATTAGATCTAAAAACATCCATAACAATAATAGTTCAGAAGCAGGCAGATATAAATTGCCTAGATTGTTCTTCATAATATGTTGAGGAAACAAGAAGAAATTTAAAAAAAAAAAAAAAATTTGGACACAAATGAGACCTTATAAATAATAATTTAACAAATGCACTAGTCATACACAGAATTCGACCAGAATTTTGATCTAAAAAGAAAAAAAAAAAAAAAAAAAATACAACACTTAGAGAAAGTAATTTCATTCTGAAGGAAGATTGCCGCCATCAAATATTATCAAAATATCATCTATGCCCTGATTCTTTCCCAATCTTACCTTTATTGAACGAATTACTACAATGTATGCAGCAAAATGTGTTTAAAAAAAAAAAAAAAAAAAAAAAAACCACAGGGAAATTGATTTGGAGATGTATAATAAAAATTTTTATCTCAAATTTCAAACCAAAAAAAATTTCCTTCTTTTTTTTTTTATGTCTTTTTCAAGTGTACTAAATGATGTATTCTAATGTCTAAATTCCTAGACATTTCAGTTAACCTGTTATTGAGCATTAAATTTAAAGATACTATATGACATAATCTAGGATCTAAAACCTAATTCTTTTCAGTTAACTTATGAGTGTTCTTTAATTTGGAAATTTTGAGTAACTGACAAATATATGTCACAAAATAAAACCATCACATTTGCCTTGATACAGTCTGTTGAAGGATGAAACACATTGGCTAAACTAAATATAGTTTTCCTCTTGTCTTTTCATATTTTATATATATATATATATATATATATATATATATATATATATATGCATGCATTACAAACATCAGAAATATGTAACTTAATTAAAAAAGATTGTAAATGTGTGTGTGTCAAAATAATATCAATACATAATTGGTGGCAAGCCAGCAAGTTGGGAATCTATATAAACAATGGAGCAGTCCAGACACATAATTCAGAACTACCAATGAACCTCAAGGCCATGTGTCCAAGTGACATTTGACTTAATGTATTAAAGTGCTGGTTAAAACATAATTTGGTTCCCTGTAAATTATGAGTTCAATCTCTGGGCTGGGTAGTGCAAAAAACTTATATGCTCTGGTTTGCTAGAAGAAAGAGACAAATGACACAAATGTTAAAGAATATTAACTGGATTGAATAAAGAGATTGGTTCAAAATTCCAAGAAGGTTACCAAGTACAACAGACACCTAAAGATGGCTAGAGGACTCAATGGCTGAAAGATCAGAATGCTAGAATGTAAAGATATATAATTACAAGAAAGATTATAAAAATCATTTTATATCATTATGATAAAAATTTAAAAGTAAAATTATTTCATTTAACAAAAACATCTTACTTGTTCTTTTCCTCTTTGAAATATTGCCAAAGGACTTGGTAGCACTGTAAAAAAAAAAAAAAAAATCTATCAGTATTGGTCATTTTTACACATTGTTAAGGAAGGGTCCTTCTCCATCTTTATAACTGTTCTCAGTAGGGTGTAGAATATTTTGACTGCAAACCCTGCAGGCAAAACTCCACCACATAAAACATATCACCTACCAGGTGATATTTTGCAGATTCAAGTATGAACATGACTAAAAAAAAGAAAAAAAAAAAAAGAAACGATTTTAACATTAAATAACTTTGACTTGGATAGGGATGGTCTCTTCTAGGCTTACTATGCATGAGTGAAAAGAACTAGAAAGAGCAAGTCAAGTGTTCTGTGGTTTTGTGGCTTTATGACTATATATTCCAGTCATGTAACTAATGGATATAGATGAACCCAACATCGGATGACATGTCATAAAAAAACCACCAATTCAACCCAGCGTTATACAAGTGAAATTTTTGTCCAGTGTCTAGTCTTGCTTAGCTTGGGCAAATATCATTTTTGTCTATCATCATATACAAAACTTACAAATGGCTAAAGTTATGACCAACAAGTTTGATGTCTATTCATTTTTAGCATATCAATTTTTGAAACTTTCAAATCTTTTTTGAATGATGGAGTTCAATTTACACTGTAAGCAAAATGCTAAACTGAACACTTATTTTGTTGAGATAAATTGAATCTTTATTATTTGGTTCAATTACATAAAATAAATCTAGCTGAAAATTTCCCAGACGTTTTGCAGGAATTTTTCCAGCTACCAGAAAATAAGAACTGTTGTTTACCTTTACAGTACAAGCAATGTTCACCAGGAGACCTTAAATAGTAGCCTCTTACTGAGATTTATTAATTTAAAAGTCCTTACAGAAAAATAATTTATACCTATGTTGATTGTTGTAAATACAGTAAAAAAAAAAAAAAAAAAAAAAAAATTAAAAATCTTTTATGATATCTTCCTAAATATTTTAAATATTATTCAAGAGCTCATGACAATGATGATTTTTAAATAAGGTTATGATTCAATAAACACATAGTTCAAATCTATGATTACATAACAGGGTGAAAGGGTTTCATTTAGGCTTTTCTTAAAATCAAGAAGGTCTGTTTTAGTGCTGAAAATGTTTCATCAGATCTATTTTAGCTATTAGGGGAAAAAATGATTCTTTCTTAATTTTTTGAAAAGGAAAGACTTAACAGAATATTGCGTGAAAAGAAAAATAAATAGCAAATGAGAATCAGACAACAAGGTATGTTATCAAAGCAAAATTTATCAACTGTATTTATGCAATACTTTATTAAGAAAATGTTAAAGCCCACATCAATTTTTGCATTAGAAGTAAAATTTCCACAGATCATAAGATCTTGTTTGAAACAAGAGACGAATCAACGATTTTTCATATTACTTCATTTTTAAGGAGTTATCATTATTTACACTATTAATAAATTAAATAATTATATTTAATATAATTGCTTACGTTTTCTCACACTAAAAATAAATATAAAATAAAAGTAAAAATAAAATATCGCTTAAAGTTATTTATTTATAAATTTAAGAAACATTGATTTTTACTTATTTTAATTTTCTCTTGGAATGAATTTTGAGAATGAATGTATATCTGAAAATTCAGCACCAAATAACAAAATGTTATAATCACAAGATTTTAGAAAAGGTCTAAAATCTTTAAATCACCAAAAATGATAAAAAAATTGCAAAAAAAAAAAAAATAAAATAAAATAAAATAAAATAAAAAAAAAAAATCAATAATACTTATACTTTTGAATACCATAAGAAGGAACTTATTATATTAACATCTAGTTTACTAAAATGTCTTTACTTTAGAAGTATCATATATCAGTTTATTCATTATGTATATTCTTAATCATTTCACCCCAAGCAAGGCAATAAAGCCACTAAAACACAAGAGGTTAATGAGAGTGATAGAAACTAAGAGGAGAGAGAGAGACAGCATTAATCTGAAATGTAGCCTGCAATATTTAATATCAATAACAATTTTACATTTTAGCAGTGTGTTTTAAAAAATCATTCAATATGAATAAAATGAAATTTGAAAATCATTTATTGGTAAGTTGTCACATTATTTTCTTCATTTTTAATGATATATTAATACTTTAGCATATGCAAAAATGAAAAGGATAATCACAGATATGAAAATAGCAATTACACTTGTTAAATAGTGATAATCCATAAATATTTGTTTTCTTTGCATGTTAAAATTGAATAAAGGGACATAACATAGTGAGGAATTTAATATGAGAATTGTTGAAACAAAGGTGATGGTAAAGAGCAATTCCTGATATTGAAAGTACTCATACTGATACTTGAACAATGCTTTGCATTTAGTCAGATATATTCATATTTTATTTACAACAACTTACAAATAAATAAGTCCAAATTTTTATAGCACTTCTTTTGCTGATACAATAATTGTTTACAATTTATATATTGATGTATTTTACTTATATACTGCAATGACTATACATGTTTTTTCCATTTTATATTTAATGAATAAGCAAGATTCTTTCAATTACAGATTTATTGTAAATAAAGAGGGTAAATGCATCTTTAGGACTACTTCCATATTAGTTTATTTGTAGGAAGGATCACCTATTTTCTACTAGCATTCTTAGATTGTACAATTGAGAAATTTAGCATATTTTAATCCTGAGACTGACAGAAAAATACAACCACCATAATGACAGGAGAAACAAAAAGCAGCTAATTCTTTTGTAATCAGTGAAATTGTGGCTGCATTAGAAATATTTGGCAATGGAAATTGACTAATCAATTTCATTGTTGACAGACAAAAAAGATAAATAAAATACAAAAAATAAAAATAGACTAATTAGACTTCTAATGAAGTAGCATTTTTTATGTCTTGGAAAACACTTACATTGTTAACATCTTCCAGTTTTGCTCGGCCCCGCACAAGATTAGAGACTTGATTAAATTCTTCTTCAGTTAATGGCATAAACTCGGTTGTATTCTTTCGTTTTGTTGATGGCGAGTTGACAAAATCTAAAGAGAAAATTTGGAAAAGCAAAAGAGAAAAAAAAAAATTGATTTCTGTCTGAATTTCTGGAATGAGGAGTTATCATTCTTTACATGCAGGATATTGTGATCGTTATATTTGTTATCGTTTTTGAAAACAACAAAGATGAGGATCACAATAGTTTGTATGTAAGTAGACCAAATAATTAACTGATGATGTAAGATCTTATTATTAGGTATGCTATTCAATAATTTATATATATATTATATTTATTGATAACTACATTTTAATTTCTGATGCAAAATGATTAGTATGGTTTGTTAGGAAAAATGGCTTAAATGCAATCTTCAGGTCTGAAGATTGAGTTTAAGCATGAAACAGACAGTCACTGCTGGGTGTTTATCTATGTGTGTGTGTGTGTGTGTGTGTATTTATATTTATATATATTACACTTATGCACAAAAAATAAACCATGTATAAACACAGTGATTTATGCACTCTAATGGTTCATCCAAAGCTTATATCAAAAAGAATTATTAACAAACAGAGAAATCAAGTGAAATGTTGTTAATGTATTATTGAATTATATAATTATGGTTGTTTCTGTAGAATTTTTGCAAGAATTTGAAATTGTGAGGTCTGCAAAACAAAAAGTATTACCTTAAATGTTCATTCTTTAACTAGATCCTGTACAATTGTGACTGTCCAACATTTAGACATAAATGGTTCCTTCTCTCTTAAACTTTATAGATATTACACACGCACACACTCTTTACATTATAAATCTATCTACCATGAATTATTTTATTGCATTTGTTTACTGATATATAATTTCTAACAAATTTCAACACCAAACCTATTGAACTGAATGTCTTTTCTGGCACTTTTTCTTTGATAATTGTGTTCTTGAAAGTCTCTGGGCAAGTCTTCTGAGATTCTGCCACCTGATCTTCAGTGGAAGTCTTCTCTGGAGCAGTACTCAGGATTGGGACACCAGTAAGTTGTTCCAAAGCTTTCAGTTCATCTGATGTTTCAGAAACCTTTCAAAACAAAAATAACTCAAGATTTATTTTAATAAACAACACATTTTATCATACTAATAACTTGGATTCACCGAAGGAAAAAACAAAACAAATGCTGAACTAACCAAATACTGTACTTCACTATTTAATAATATAGACTTTAATAAAAATAAGGAAAACATTGAGGTTTGATATCAAAGAGGAAAGTTTCAAACAATTATCATTTATTTTAATTAATTATTAATATGTGATTAACTGATTAGCTACATGACAATTGTTGTTATGTCTTAACTTGTTCGCAACACTTTGATGTTCTGTTCAACCTATACTCAGCAATGGTATTTTAAACAATGACATCCAAGTTAAAGGAATCAATATATATAACCAGTTACAAGTTGACAATAGACAAAACAGATGCAAGAAAAGGGTTTCTGAAATGCATTTCAATATTTAAATATGAATGCATAAGTTATATCAACTGTTGGCAAAATACAAAGCATTACATAACAAAGGAATACAAAAGCATATTTAATATGCAGAAGGATTTCAAACATTTCAGTACAAGTGAATGTATTATAATATGCTAGGAAGTAAAATATATGCAGTAATTTGGTTTTCAATATCAGATAGTCATAAAACTAACAAATTTAAGATTATTACTTGTATACAAAGAAATCTAAATCTACCATGGTTTGTGTGCTGTAACCAATTTTAAAACTAATTAAAATCTACAGTAAATAAAGAATCTTATTAAATAAAGTTGTATAAATTTGGATTTCTTTGTATACAAGAAAGAATGAAGGGTATTAATGAAAAATCTTTTTGAAAGCGTATTTAATTTTTAGAAGTCCTAACAGAAAATAAAAAGATGTAATTAATAGGAAATCTAAGAGAAGAGAAAATGAAGATGCACCAATAAAGATTGTATTAACTTTTATAGGTTATTAGAAGACTTAGATAAAATATCATTGTTATTAAAGTGTTTCATACTTCATTAGAATTAGTTTCAACTACTTTTTGATAATGAATAATTAATAAATACTTAACTAGTAGGATGTAAGTTTAATACTATAAGTAAAGGCAAAGATTAACCAATACTTTATCTTAAAGTTTATAAAAGCAAAAGGAATTTTTAAAAAAATTAAAGAAATCCACCTACATTGCAATTTGTCCGAGACTCCAAATGTTTTGTTATTTTGATAAGGTTTCCAAGTTGCTCATGGAAATAATCCATCATTTCCTGTAATAAATTTATACAATTACCAAAGCATTATCATAAATATAAATTATAAAAATATTTTCAATAATTGTATAATAGATAATATAATAAGATATTGAAGGCAGAAAAAATTAAGTCAAAAAGCACAAAGAATGCACTATTCAAAGATTGAGTTGAACCAGTTCTTTGAAATATTATCTTTACCCACACCTTAGTTATCCCACTACATTATCTTATACAAAATTATATTTTAAACTCTATAAAACATTTTTAAAAACAAAATTATGGATGTAATGATGCATTAAATGTAAATTCAAAGCATATGTAGTGTGCAACAGACAAGCATATAAAAGTTTATAATACTTTATGGCTATGAATTGATAATAGATAAGAATTTAAATTTACTTCTTAATAATACTTAAATAGCTAGTAAATTAACAGTGACTGTACAATAAAAAGTAAAACATAATACATCTCCAAGGAGACATGTAATCTAAACAAAGGCCAAAGATCATCATGAAATGTGGGACCTATCAGATCAAATCAAGAGTATAGTGATGTAAAATTGGAAATGTTCACTAATGGATTAGAACATTTTACCATTCCATTAGATGCTGATAGTCTGAGTGAATAGATGTGTTTTTTTCATTGCTCAAGGAAACCAAATGTCTTTATTTTAATTATCCATTTATTATTATATTTTTCTTTGTTTATTATAGGTACCTCCACTAGGTCGCGTAAAAAAACAGCATATCACGATGAAGAAAGGCCCATAATCCAACGAAAATAAAGTTTTGTCATTAATATGTTTATGTTGTTATTAAGAGGAAAGACCAAAGTATTGTTTTATTATTTTTTGAAATTTTTTGCCCCTTTCTAGCAAGTAGAAAATTTTGGTTAAAAATCTTTTTTTTTTGACAACAGCGCAATGATAGAGAAAAAAGTGTTTATTTTATTTTACACTTTTCCCGAGGAAAACACACGTTGATTTGGAAATTCTTGCAAAAATCAAATAATTGTCAGATTTTAATGAAACTTTCAGGAAATATTCAGAAATGAATGAAATTATTAAAAAAAATTTTTTTTTTTAGAAAATCTTGTTAAAAAGATATTTTTTTAAACATGCTTCCACCCCTTTACATATTTTCATGAAATTTCGAAAATTAAATCTTTAAGCATGGGATTTGTTTTATTAATTAAAAACAGGACTCTTTATAGTAAGTAAATCAGCTCTGAATTATAAAAAAAAAAAAAAAAAAATGTAAAAGTCTATGAAATTATTAATTCATGTTATCGATATGTTAAAGTGGTGATTAAAGCTATTATGGATGATCAAATTTGACATAATTTTACGAAGTAAGAGAATGCGTTTTTAATTTTTAAATAGTAATTTTTAAATATTAACATTTATTCAGTAATTATGTAATATTTATTTTTTATTTAATATTTTTTTTAGTCTGGATTTTGTTTCTTAGGTTCTTTTTATTTTATTTAACAACTTACTAAAACTTAAATAAAAAACTACTTCAATGAAATATGACCCAAACTGAAATAAATACCTAAAATAAAAATATTTAGTAAAAAAGTAATTCACAAAATTTAAAACTAACTTAGAAATTTTGAAAGGACTTTTTGCAAACATGTTACCGATGTGAAACAGAACTGGATATTAAAGGAAAATAATTGCAGTGCCTCAAACGACAACAACCAAATCATGTGATCTTTTTAAGGATTATGTCATGTATAGATTCCCCATAGATAGAAATTAGGAACTTTTTTTTTTTTACTAAAAATTTTTTTTAAAATTATTTTTAAAATATTTGGGTACAAACGACTGTTATGAGTTTTTCAAATTTTGATTCGTAAATTTACTTTTCCCTTAACAATATCATTGAATTGCAAGGATAAAAGCAATGAAGAATTTTAAACGATTTTTGAAGTATTAATAATTTAATATTATATTAATAAAAAAAGTTTTAAAAAATGAAAAATTTTTTATAAAAATATATTATTCATCAAAAAAATTTTATTTCTTCACAAAATAATGTCCTTAATATAACGTATTTACAAAAACAAGTCAAAGCTTTTCTAATTAATTAATTATGTTATAATTTTGTTAATTATGCATTTACAATATTTAATTATTAAAATACATATTTGATTATGTTTTTGTTAAGTCACTGTATACATTGATTGTTCTTTGTTTTATTTTTAAAATAAGTGCTTTAAAAAGTTTACTTTATTAAGAAAGTCTATTATCACTAGGATATTGTTATATTAGGAACATCTCTAATAAATTGTATTTATTAAATTACTTATACACTGGCATTAATAATTCTATATTTATATTTAAGCTTAACATTTCTCTTTTTTTTATGAAAGTGGAAGTCATTTTTGAAATTGTAGGAAATGCATTTCAAATCATAATCTTTATTTATCATTGACTTTTGGTTCAGTATCAATTTCTTTCCCTATTATTTATTAGGTTGGTGCAAAAAATAATGTCGTTTTCTCACAGTAACATATGTGAGAAAACGACATTATTTTTGCACCAACCTAATATCATTCAAACATTTTAACAACATTTACCAATAATTTTATTCTTTTACTCTTTTCTTATTGATCGATTGTAGTAATGTAACATTTTTTTATGGAGGACATATTTTCAAATTTGTAGGAAAAGCATTTAGAGTAATGATATTATTTTTTTTTTTTTTTACTATTGATTCAGTAGTGAATTTATTCCATTATTATTTATCTCTCAAATATTTATTTTTAGCAACAACAATAGTAAAAAATATTTTCCTGTATTTAATGATAACTTTATACTTTTATTCTTTTCTCATTTACTGAAATGTTTCTATTATAATCATTAAAGTAATAAGTCAAAGTGGTACATAGAGATAACAAACTTCAACATCCAGCGTAAAATATATATGATTGTTTTATGTCTGGGTAGAGAGCTTGTGTGTCTCCGTGATCCCAAGAGCAAAGCCATCTGCTGTTCCAACTCCATGGCGGTATGGTCAAGGACGAAACACTAAACCGAATGTTACCAACCCCCTGAAGACCTCCAACAGCTGAATAGGCAAAAATCTACTGAATCTCAAGGTCAAATTGGTGAAAGAAGGCAGCACCAGTTGGGCTGGCAAAACCAAAGTGGACCTTTATGAACCTTGATGGACCAAGAATCTGACAGCCAGTTTTGCCAGATTATGCCCGTCTCAATCCCCTCTGAGCCACAAGGGAGGTGCTTCTGGCCAAATGTGTGGGCTTCTGTCATGCAGAGTTGTCTACCAAAATTAAATTCAATGTGATTGGCCTCATCAAACTCTCTTTGATTCACAGTCATGTTCACTACCACCACCAGGGTGGAGGGGAGTGGAAAGAAAGAAAATAATGAGAGTGGATGACAATCCCGATGCTCAGATGAGAGCGGATGACACACTGCTGAGTGCAGATACCAAACTTTTTCTTTGTACATAAGTTTTTATTGCTGACAATCAACAACTATATCTATATTAAAGTTTAATAAACAGATACTAAATGGAAAATATTTGGTCTTTTGTTTTTTTCACACTTATTTCCAATTCAACCCACCATTACAAGTTGATTGAATAATATTTTTTAAGTTAGATAGTTTATAAATTAAAAATATCTTTAAAATTATTTGCTATGGGTCAATTGAGAGGGTATGTGAATAGTGTAATAGTTATCATTGTTAAGAGGGGACAATTAGAAAACAGTTCAAATTTTGACTTAGCCTCACATTAATACAAATGTCCCTGGGAAAGGCATGAATGCATCACTTCTTATGTCAACTAGGAGTTAAATAGCAGGGTAGATTGGACTAAGTAGCTTTTGGTGGTAACAGAAGGAAAACTGAATTCAAAACCATGAAGAATGTAAAAGAAAACCACTCCACTATCTTTCCCAAGAAGTAATGACAGTTAGAACCATGATTGCCTACATCCTGAAAGAATACGGTATCGAAATATATATAAAAATAAAAGTAATTAACTGACAATCTCAAAAAGAATTAAATACTAAATATTTTTCTCTAATATCTTAAATACTTTTTTAAGAAGTACACAATTTGGTTAAATTCAATAAACAGTTGAATTTTCATAATTTTTTAAAATGTAGAGGATACTGAGCCTTAAAACCTCAATAATTGTCAGTTAGAATTTTGAAAGCTATAAACCCCTTTTCAAGCACAAATATCTCCAGCTTACTGTATTGTACCTTGTATAGATATATATATTAGGCAACACTAACCTTCTGTGCCTCCTGTACTTTTTTAGTTTCATCAACAAGTGTCAAGTATTCCTTTTTGATATCTGAAATCTGCTGGATTAATTTTATTGGGTTCTCATTATCCTATAAAAAAGATAGAAAAATGTAATGAAAAAACATATAATGATTATGCAACGTCATTCATCTTATTACTTTCATTTCAAACAATCCATATTTAACTGTGACTTAAACTTGGAACACAATAATGAATATATATTATACTCAACATATATAAAGAAATGCTGAAAATTTGTAGGACTAACCAAGAAGAAAAGATTTGACATTTGGTCAGATCAGTCAAGAACTTTTCACTACATCATTGCATTAGATGTCATACCCATATTTTTAATACAGTTTTTGTTGTCAGCCATAGTTTTATTAGATCTTTATTTGCTTTGTAAATCTCTTGTATTTAAAAAAATAGGGTTGCACTTTTTTTCCTTAAATGTTCACCCCATACAAGGCCCAAGAGCCACATGAAGTAGTGAGTTACTGAAGGAGTTTGTTGCATGAATGGAAAATAATAAAAGGTGTATTTTATGAAGATATGTGAGAAAGATAACAGTTAACCCTATACTTGAACACGTTAAGACTGTAGTGATTGAGAAAGCATTCCCTTAGGTGTTGGTTCCACAAAGTAGCAGTCTGTGAAAAGAAGCTGTTTAAGTGGAGCTTAATTCTAACTAGCGGAATACAGAGTGAATGAGAGAATTCTGCTTCAGTGTACATGGCAGATCTTAGCTGTGAAGGTCAGAACTGGTGTAACTAAGAAATGTAGCTTGTCAGAAGATTTTTCCATGGAAATAGCAATATATTAGGTTGGTGCAAAAATAATATCGTTTTTTGACGTATTTTTAACCTCAAAAAACGATATTATTTTTGCCCCAACCTAATAGTAGCAAGAGGCTTGCAGTGTTTCAGCTGTAGAAAAGGGGTTGTAAGTTGGAAAATAATTCATTACACACAAGATCATGTAAATGCTTTTGAATCTATCAAGACTGAAAAGTGAAGACTGGACAGCAATTCCTTGCTAATAGGTGATCTGGGCAGGAAAAGTGAATTGACAAATGCTTATATTTCAAGCCACCAGTCAAGAGTTGCTTGATCAGCACTTGGACTTGTACAAATTGCAAAGGGTGTTTATTAAGAGGAAATGTTAAAAAAATAAAAATTCAAAATGAAAATTTCAGAAGGGAAGGTAAAAAGCTAAATCAATTTTTCAAAAAGTTGTGACTAGAGGATATGGCAGAAGCAAGATCACGAGAGATGTATTGTGTACATACATTAAAATGAAAATATAAACAACTTTATTAAATAAGAAAAATAATCTTAAATTCTTACCCCATAAAGGAAGTAATACAAACTTGAAGTTACATTACAGAATTTAGTGCCATAAGTAAGCTGATAAAAATATTTCTAGTATAATAACTCTAGTGCTTAAAATGTATCAATTCAACTGGGAACAATCAAAACAAGAATTACATTTCATTGATTACTACAAACAGTTACCTGTTTTTACAGGATCTGTGTTTGGACATATTAAGAATTTTAGTTATATATCAAAGTGGAGATATTGCTGTATCATGTGAAAGTAAAAATTATATCTAAGTGTTTTCAAGTTTAAATAAAACATTTCCAGTTTACCGAGAAGCCAGTCTTTTGCAATTCAAAATCTAATTTCCTTGTTAAATGATTCAGATCTGATTCCGTCTTCTGGAACTGAAAAAAATATAAAAATAAATAAATAAAAAAAAAGTTAAATCATTACAAAGTAAGTCATTATTTACTGTAGAAGACTATTCCTGATATAAAATTCAATTTTAAAATCCAAAGTCCTAATAAGAGTAAATAAGAAAATTTCTTTGTGCAGTTATACACACCTCTGCAATTAAGAGGCTGGTAGCAATAATCTTTGATAATTAGCAAATTTTTTAAATATTCTGCTAACTTTGTAGAGAATAGATGCATTTACAGACTGATTTAAATATTGTTCATTTAATTCTGTTCTTAGCAAAATTAATTAATAAATGAAAATTTAATTATAATAAGAAACAGCAATCTTACATTTTTGTTGAAGTTCATTATCTTTCAAAATTTATTTTTCTTCCAAGCTGGTCATTGGCTGACATTATTTCCTAAATAATCACATACATACATAGACATAGACATGTTTTTTTATACAGGGCCGGGATTAATCTTGCACAAAGCAAGGTAGGCCCTGCCTGACAAAAGATTTGTCACAATGATTTGAGGCAAGGTTTTACAAGGTTGGATGTTCTTCCTGACACCCAACACAGACACTCATGATAATCCAAATACACAGAGTATTTTTATCTAAATAGCATCTCTAGGAAGTGTGTGTGTGTTGTGTGTTTGGTGTGTGTTTGGTGTTGACTCTTATAAGAAGTTTATTCACCATTTTAGAGGCCTTGTTCTTTGTCCTATGGAGTGATATGCCACCTTCCTTACCAACAGAAAAGCTAGTGGGGAGCTGGTTTAGACACCAACCACCCATCCATTGTACTTGGTTACATGTTACCAGTAGCAGGCCTAAGACTGACCTGACCTAAAAAAGCAATGTAATTAAATGTTTTTTGTATAATGATAAAATACACTCAGAAAGCATATGCCAGTCATAATGGAGAGACTAAGACACAAACTTAAAGTTGGAATATTACAATGGCTACTCAAAAAGTAATGCTTCATATTACATTGGCTCACAACATCAGAAGCAGCACATGGTAGTATGGCAATAAAGTTTGAACCTTCCTGTCAATAACTCATAATTCCTTTTATCTTGTTATAAATATTATTCTGATAAAATGGCTTCTGACATGAAAGTGCGTACCAAGCAAAAGGTATTCATTGAATTTTTTCATATTGACACTTGCTTAAGATTTACAGGCAACAAAGAATAGATGTGAGCACAGTTAGGTGTTAGGTAATATGCTGAGTGTAAAAAAGAGATCACCTCTGCTGATGTTGATTTTTAAGGGCTTTTAATATTATTTAAATCAAAAATGCAGAGCCAATAGTAGGGACTATGTGAAAAAAGCATTTTGTATCTGAAAACATGCTCTTTCCAGCAGTATTATTTTATTTCTTTTATCTGATATAGTGTCTGTAGAAATAAATCTGTGGCACCACTTTACTTCTGAAATAGCCAGAAGTGTTGTTGAAAATAAACAAATGCAGAAATGTGTAGTTTGAATATATGAACTTGAGAATAATCAATTTCTTAGCTCTGTGCTATCTGAGGGATCCTTTTTAGTAGGAACCGCCACTAATTTTCAATACCTAAGGTTTGAAATGAATTTTTAAAAATGAAAAAGCATTCTTGAAGCTTTCTTTTTAGCTTTAATTGAAAACTAAATGATCAAATTTGCTATTTCCAGTAAGCAAAATACTCTGGCGTATTTCAAATGGAAATTATATTGATTTGAATCTCAACTTTTTGTTTGAGCAATTTTTGACACATTTGTAAACAAAAGTTAAATCTCATTTTTTAAAATCTTCCAAAATATAATATACTTTTCTGAAAATATTAGCTGATTTAAAGTATAATTAATCTGATTGGAAACAAATATTTACTTTAAGTTGAAAATAACAGAATGGATTTTTAAAACAAACAGTAGTGCAATTAAATGCTTGTCAACACCTTGTAAATCACTTGATTTACAAGGTCTTGACACTTATTATTGTTCTACAGAGACCCTATGTGTTAAAACTTTATTTAAGAAACTGACAGGTGAACGCTTTTTTTATATAATGTTTAAGTATTCAGTAATCCTAAAAATATTGGAAATATTTTCCATAATATAATTTTAGTAAAGTTGACTATAAATTTACTATCATGATCGATCTTATTTTCTGATAATGTCATGTATGGTCACAAAAATTGGCACATTTATAGATGTAAAAAAAAATTTAAATTTTGAAAATCTTTGGTGTGATGATTTGTATTATACTTTTCAATTTACACTTAGTAAATATAGTCTTCACATAATAACAAGGAAGAATTTTTTAAACGTTTTTGAAACTTTATAAATTATTATAATTAAAAAAAGAATTCTTGTAAAAATTCATTATTCATTGAAAAGTTTTTTCTTCTTTTGACTATAATCTACATCATTTATAAAAGCAATTAAAAACCTATCTAATTATAATAATAATTAGATAATATTTATGGAGTTTTTACTTTATGATTTGAAACAGATTTTAGGGAATTTGGTAAAAGGTAAAAAAAAAAAAATTAATGCTCTACATTGTTCAAGGAGTCCTGCTTTTAACTAAAAAAAATTTGGAAGACGAATTTAATTTCTGTAAATTTCATGAAATTAATTAAGTGGGTGGTACAAATGTAAAAAAAAAAAAAAAAAAAAAAAAAAAATTAATTCATTTGTGAATAAATCCTGAAAGTTTCATTGCAATCCGACATTTTATTTTTGCAAGACTTTCCAAATTACTGTGTTATTTAACCAGAAAAGCAGGTGCAAAAAATTTCCATTACCAGTTGTTACACCACTGATGCAAAAAAAAAAAAAAAAAAAAAAAAAAATTTTGAACCTGTTAGAAAGGCAAAGGAATAAAAAAATTTTTTAAAATAAAAAATATTTCTTTCTTTCCTCTTAATATTAGGTTGGTGCAAAAATAATGTCGTTTTCTCACATATGTTAATACGTCAAAAAACGACATTATTTTTGCACCAACCTAATAACAAGCATTTTGGTGATAAAACTGTTTTAAGTTTTGGGCATTTTTCATCATGCTACGCTTGTTTTCAGTGAATTATAGAGGTACCTACTTTTAGGGATGCCTCAAGCCCTAGGTAATGACTCCATCCCACTCCCAAAAGAGGGGATGGGCATGTAAACCTTGACTTAATATTATTTTGAAACTGAAAAGTGCTAGGAAATGAATATATGATCCACAACAGGATGCAAGAAACAAACACCAGAATGTCCTAAGTGATGACTGATGTGCAGTGAAGAAGTGAAGCACCATAATAAATTTAAACTGCGTTTGATCAGTGAGAGTTGCTATAATTTTATTATACTGACAAAAGTAAATTGCAGTCTTTCATTTTGTCAGGAGAAAGCTGTGTCAAGTCAGTGATGATAAAAAAGATATGAGTTTGATTTTTAGAGGTATTAAAAGTTATAAACCAATAAGGCTTTCTCTTTCTTTTGACAAAGATAAAACTATCATTTAACGAGTAAAAGACACCTAACCATACGACTAAAAGCAAATGCATAAACTGTTGCTTCAAAATAGAATTGACTAAGTAAACAATAAATGAATTAATACATGGCATCTTTTGTTTTAATGTCAAAAGATTACAATACATTACAATATTACTAATTTTAATAGCTTACCAGGATTCGTGTCAAGTAAATTTATTCAAGATACCATTTTTAGGGAAAAGTACCAAATGAAAAATATTCTCAACAACTAAAAAGCCTGCACGTCCTTGGGGTCTGATCTTAAATTCTGTCAATCTTCTTTTAGGTGACACAAGATTAAATGTTTGAAAATGTTCTTTCAAATTTACACGTAATCAAGCTTAAAACAACAAATACTGACACAAAGTAAATTCAAAGCGCAAAGAAAAAAAATTGGATGATCTTCCCGTTTTAGGAGTCGATAATTTTATATTTTGTAATTTTATCAAGAATAGCCTCCCTTGTTATTGACGGGAAATGAAAGGTCACCCAATTTTAATTTTATTCGCTTCATTTTGAAATTAAATCCGATGTGAATTAATCTATCAGCAATTTTAAATAGATAACACAGCAAAATCTGCTTTTACTCTGGGTCTCAAATGGAACTTACAATCCATAGCTACAGATACTGGAAAAATAAGTGGTTCCTTGTACCACTCCTGAAAGTACCCGACTCCTTCTACGGCTCAATCCTTATTTTCTTCATTAATACTAGTTCTAAATACGCGGTTTGTTTGGGGATAATTTATTTATCAATCGACAGTCCCTTTCCCACATATGCAAATTTGCAAGTTTATCGCTACTCCATAGCAAATATTCAGATAAGCTCCATTCTTTAGTTCTGCTAGATCTTTAGGATTCGCTCCTATGCTATGTCCATATCAACCACATTTCCTATTGTTTTTAAGGAGGATATCCCATTCAAACTCTTTTCGACAAGAACTGTTACTTTGTGAACCAAACTCCTGTATGGACCCTCTCCTACACACTACGTCAAGGGTCAATCGCTATCTATCCTCCTTATCCTCATAGTTTCACTTCCTTCTACTGCCTCTCACACGCCTCATTCAGGAATCCTCTACCATGAGTGACTCTTGAACCTCGTTCTGGGTAAAAGTTAGTATTTTAAAAGATAAACATTTGCATTGATTTTTGCATAAATCTTCAGAAAAGTCTGAAAGCGAATTTTTTTTTTTTTTTTAATTTTTCTACATTATGACAGTGTCATAAGAAATTTGTAAATAATGCAACCATACGTATTTATTTATTATTTTATCATTTGAATTAGAAAATTAAAAAAAAAGCTGAATTTGGTGTCTGTTGAGAGAGATAATTTACGCGAAAATTGGCCAGCTACTTCACATAAAAAAAGCATTTTTTATTTACATTATCTTTCGTTTAATTTCGCGTTAAACCCTTTATGATTTCTGCAAAATAAAAACTGGAGAATTTGCACCTTGTTCAAAAAATTTACGTACGAGATTAATCAATGTTTGAAATGCTAAGATGGACGAAAGTCAAAATGTTTAACTATGCTGAATATTTACCTATTGTTAATTGTATTATTTAATGATACATTTTATTTAGTTTAAGCGATCTTGTGGTTGAGCGACAGATATTTATCACAGTTGCTGTGGAAGACAAGGTCAGTTACAATACAACAATACGACCAAACCTAACAGAAACCTTTTTTCAGTCATTTTCTTAAATACTATTTTAATCACAATTTCGGGAAGAAAAAAAAAGTATCAGCTAACAAAATTGTACCCAATGATATGATTAAAAAAATCAATTACAATTAAAGACTAAGAGCTAAATGAAATGAAATGTTTACTTTTTTTGTGTTTTCATACGTTTTAGTTTTCTTGATTGACTGCTTTCACAATAGCCGCGAGAATTTGACACGCTAAACTACAAGATTACACATTTTCGAGAAATAAAAAGCAAATACATATTAATCAGTTTGAAAAAAAAAAAAGAAATTTTCTTAAAACTGATTTACCATAGCTTCCAAACTGACAACTGCTTCTTCCAATTTACCCGCCATGTTTACCGGTACAAACTAACACGGAAGTTAAATAGGATTGATCTCCCTTAGTAAATAATAAAAATTCACATAGTAACTTCCCCTTTAAGCAATCACATTTTAATGTTTTAGCCTAGGTTTGTTTTTTCCTTCTATACTTAAACCCCTTAAAGCAACCGTAAAATTAAGTATTAATTATACATTTTTACTTATAACCCATTAATGCCCAGGTTTCCACTTTGGGGATTGTATTATGGATTTAATTCATTCTAATTGAATTTCCTTGTTCAAAAAATAAAATTAAATGTTCTGATTGATAAAATATTGATTTTCCTTTCTCTTTTCTTAACTATCTTTTTATTGCAGAAAAACTATTTTAAAAATTAATTTCGGTTTTATAAGCTGGTCGCCAATGATTTTGTTCTTTATCTCATTGGATTTTTAGATAAAGAATAATAAAATACGATAGTATGTTTGGGGGTAAAACGAGAAAGAGAAATAAGAGATTTAGATAAAACGGGAATTTGAAAATATTATCATATCTGGACAAAGAGTTGTTACAATAATGTGGATTTCAACTGTTTTCTAGGACCCGCTTTAAATTGCCGATGGGGTGCTGTAGCACATTTGATTTCCTTGTTGCTTCCATCTTTCATTTCATCCTTCCAGTATTCACAAATTGTATTTCTTTTCTCTCCGGCTTATATTACTTTTCTTGTATGTTTTTTCTACTGATGTTGCAATTGTACTTAGTACTTCTTTGTGGCACCATCCTGTAAGGTCCTTACTGCAGCGTTCTCGGACAGCTGCTTATTATATGCTGGCGATATGTTCTTCTATGATATAATGGACACACTTAATTTTCTTCTTTATCCCATTTATGCAGGTTTAAAGGACTAGGAAGTATATCACAAACAGCTTGTGTCGGGAACTTGATACAGTTGTAAGTTATTTCCCGCCTGTTGATTTATATTTATTCGTTTGCTTATTCTATTTTCTCCGTTTGCAGTGCATACATCTTTCTCGGGGATTTGTTGCTATTCTTTGTATCGTGGGTTTTGATGATCTGAGTTACTTATAGTGAGAAAAAAGGGGAAATAAAGCAAGGGCTCCAACACGCATGCGCCGGATACGATATTTAAAAAAAAAAAAAGAAGACTTTTCAAATAGATGAACAGTCAGAGAAATGTACATCTCATATTTAGAAATAAATATTTTTAAACACCAAATATGGATTTTAGTTATTGTTCGTCCGTGCCATGGGGTGCTGGGAATGCCATACTTGGCGATTCACAGGTTGGCCTTGAGACTGGCTTTCCTACACCGCTCATTGACAGGAGATTCGATTATGGCGGGGATTGTAAGGGATGCCTTCCCTTTCCTTACTATCAGTCCTCCCGCCACCCATCTCGCGGGTTGAGCGTCGTCGTATACCCCGGGATCAATCGGATTTTCTTCGCGAGTGTCGATATGCCTTGACGATCATTCCTCGGTCCAATGACCTTTCTCGGTCTAGGAGTGTCTTCTGTGGTGAACTAGTGGAGGGTGTCGTGAAGGATCCTCTACGTGAGCGGCTCGACTTGTCGGAGGAGGAGTTTCGCTCTTTCTAGTCCCCCCTTTTCGGCCTTGTGCCATAATTGTATGTATATACAATAAATATAAATATGGATTTTAGTTATTGTTCAATAACTACGTAACATAACTCCTGGGCTCCTTAAACCGGAAGAGAACAGGTAATTTCGACCTTGACCTTTCGGTTGTGCTCCCTACACGCTGTTAACCCGAGGTAGAGACTAGCAAGTTACCTTTTCAGTTTAGTTATATTACGAACCTAGTCGTAATATACTTCTAGTCATTTTTATGCCTTGGTTTTCTTTTAGCTAAGCTCTACTCATTTTTATAGATAGACTTTACCAATTCTCTTGCTAGTCTCCCTTACCACAAGACTGACTTCTCGCTAAATTTAGGGTCGGCGACTGAAACGATGTGTACGCAGGCCACTGGCCTCCGTGGCTAGGACGTCGATCACTGGGCTGTGTATTAAGTTACGCTCCCATTTCTTTTTGTCTGCCAACTTGACGATAGTTGGAAACTTTTCTTTCTCTCTCTACTTCGCCTCTTACTTCTGGCCCCTTGCCAATTCTCGGCATTCCGTCCTTACTGGCTGCCTGCATGTCGTCCATAACCTTTCCCGTACACTACGTTTGTAATTATTACGGAAGGTTACTAATAACGGACTCGACCGGCAGACACGCAACGCCTGCACTGGACTTTTGACATGCCCGAACAACATCGCAACGCCAGCACCTTTTTCCTTCCCAACACGTCAAGTTGGCATCCCGGCAACGACCAACATCAACCTCAAACTACAATGACCAGCAGCGATCATCTGCAACGATCAACATCAACTGCAACGATCAGCGATTATCTGCAACGGCCAACATCAACCTCAAACTACAATGACCAGCAGCGATCATCTGCAACGACCAGCAGCGACCACCTGCATGACCAGCAGCGATCACCTGTAACGAAACCTGTAACAACCAGCCTCGACCATCAATGCCTGCACCGGAACATCTGCATCTCTACCGTTCCGACCACCTTTATTTCTTTATTACTTTTCTAGAATAAATTAGCTTATATCTTATATATCCTCGTTCTGTCGTCCATGTTGTTTCATCATGTCAGATTTAATGTCTTCGAAAATGTTAGCGGGCCTCTTGTGACCTCATCACCCTCTTGCGTTACGGGGGCACTCGAGGGGTCCGCTACAAATTCTAAATCCCTACACAAAACACCAACGTTTAAGGTAAAATAAAACCCCTTAATTATTTTTCGTACTTTTTGCTTGTAAAGGTGGTTTTGCCGTTGACAAGAAAAAATGTGTAAGTGGAACAACAAATGGAGATAAAACATGGCTGAGATAAGTAAAAGATTATTTTATTTCCCGTCATTTACAAGGTTCGATCGCTTGCTTCATTCTCGGGTATCGTATATCAGACACAGAGTTCGTTTGGGCAAGATAGACACGTGGAGAAAATCGACATGCGTATATGGTTTAGTGAAATAGACTT
Source organism: Acanthosepion lycidas (assembly GCA_963932145.1). NCBI lineage: Eukaryota > Metazoa > Mollusca > Cephalopoda > Sepiida > Sepiidae > Acanthosepion > Acanthosepion lycidas. Next base: position 34,888,629 of record OZ010604.1, on the reverse strand, counting down.
CTGTGGAAAATATTCCATGAATTGCAGCAATCGAGAGTTAGTCTGCTGCTGATGATTTCGTTGCTAGCCGAAGGCATTACTTTTAATGGAAGCGCCTTTTGGTGTCGCTGCTGATGGACTGAGCAGT